>RJWM01045940.1:0-12586 GCA_004363535.1 Dasyprocta punctata
TGCAGTTCAGGCTAGTCTTGAACTCACTTTGTAGCCCAGGCTGGTCTCAAACTCACAACGATCCTCCTGCCTAAGCCTCCTGAGTGCTGGGATTAAAGGCGTGTGCCACCACGCCCGGCTCTGATGGGTAATCTTTGAAGCAAGGCAGTGACTCCCAGAAAAACGTGGTTGAGCCAGGTGGGATAAAGAGCCATACTCCACGCTGTCAGCTGGGACCGAGCCTCAAAAAAGAGGCTAAGCCTTCCCAGGGCAAAAAAGATTGTACATCAGAGCTAAAGGACTGATCCCAAAATATTAGATACTACCTCAGTTGTGCTATACAGATTACTCTATCTGTGTTTCTTGCCCTGTGCATATTGCAGAGGTGATCTCAGACTTCCTGCTTAGCCCAGCTCATAGCAGTCATGTATTTCCTACCACTGTCCCTGTCACTTATCCCCAAGCCACTCCTCTCATGGAGAATTAATCAAACCTGGGTTGGGCCCTGGGTTGTGGCCTTTTTTCTGATGAACCACCAATCTTGGCTGAACTTAGGACCCCTTGACTCCCCATAACTGTATATATGTCTTAGTGTTTTATTCTCGCCTTGGGTTGCACTGGAAGTGGTAGGTTGGAATTAACTCTAGAATTCCAATAATTTCTCCGTGGGATTGCAAATTGAAACTTCTGGACCATGACGAAGATGAGAAAGGGATCTCTATACCTAGTGAAATCAAGTTTAAGAAAGTTCATATGAAAAAAGAATAAAGTGCTTACAATGAAACAGAGTTGGCATTCTGAGAATTACATTACATGCATTTATATAAAAAGTGAAAACTGACTTACTTGTTTGTGAGTAAGGTAAGTATCCTCTGAAATTTCCTTTAAAAGAACCTTTGTTACCATCAATTTCCAGGAATCAGATTATAGTTTGTCCACTAAACCAGTATTGACATGTTGAGCCAGATAATTCTTTGTGGAGTGCTGTCCCGTCTTGTGCATTGTGAGGTGTTTTGGATGTCCCTGGAGGCTGGTAGGCATCCTCTTACCTCCAGTGGTGACAACCAGCCATTCTTTTTTTTTTTTTTTCTCGGCACCGGGGATCGAACTCACAGCCTCACGCCTGCCAGGGCAGGCGCTTAAGCCACTGAGCCAAACTCCCGGCCCTGGTTTTTTTTGAGGCAGGGTCGCACTATGTAGCCCAGGCCGGCCTTGTGCTTGCGTTGTAGCCCAAGTGGGCCTCGAACTCAGCGCTCCACCTACCTCAGCCTCCTGAGTGCTGGGATTAAAGGCGTGCCGCCACCGTGCCCGGCTGTCAACCAACCATTCTACCAGATACTGCCGTTTGTTTCTTGGGTGTTAAGAGTGAACCTGGGTTGAGAACCAGTGTTCCACAGTGATACCATTTGTGAAAAGGAAACAAAACTTCAGTTGTTAAGTATTTATAGTCGCATATGTAGTGTTTAAAGCATTAATTGGTGAGTTATAGAAACATTGTATAATAGGTTTAGGAATAACTCAGTTTTATTTTTGTAAATATGTATATTCTGTGTGTATTTGTGTGAGTGGTTTAAAAATATCTGTCATATGTATCTTTTTGTGTGTGGGGGGGATTGAGCTCAGGGCCTTCACGCTGGTCTATAACCAAAGCCCCCCCTTTTTTTCCCCCAAAGCCCTTTTAAAATCTTTTTATTTTAGCCGGGCGAGGTGGCACACGCCTTTAATCCCAGCACTTGGGAGGCTGAGGTGGGCAGAGCATTGTGAGTTCAAGGCTGGCTTGGGCTACAATGCGAGTGCAAGGCTGACCTGAGCTACATAGTGCAACCCTGCCTCAAAAAACAGGGCCGGGAGTTTGGCTCAGTGGCTTACGTGCCTGTCTGGCAGGCATGAGGTTGTGAGTTCAATCCCTGGTGCCAAGAAAAAAAAAATTTTAAAGTAGGAAAATTTATTGAAGAAAAGGAATGGGGGATAGGAATGGGAAAATGGGGAATAGGAATAGCTCCAGAGAGACCGGAGGGGTCCAGAATAGGTTGCCTGTCAGGTATATCATAAAGCACAGGTGAAATTGTTTACTGTTAAAAATTAGCTTTCACACCTTTTAGGAATATGGAATTGAAATTTTGTCTGTTGTAAACTGATTCTATTGAGGAATTACAACTTTTATATGTTGTTACTTTTAGCTACTACCCCATGGTTTGAGTCTTACAGAGAGACCTTTCTTCAGTCGATGCCGGCATCAGATCATGAATTTCTGAACCACTATTTAGCATGTATCCTTTACCTTTAAGTTTACTTAAGATCAAATACTGTGTTATGGAATTTACTAATCTCAGAAATAGTTAAATAAAGGCAGAATTGTTGAGGAGGTATAATGGAGAGAATATATTTGTGCTTGTAAAAACCTGTGAAACCAGATTTTTTTAAGCTCAGAAAATATCACTTTAATCTTAATAGGTTATTTCTCATTGGTTGATAAATGATAATTACCTTAATAAAATGGTTTACAAGGTATGTTGGTAGCATCATCTAGTGAAGCTGAACCTATGGAACAGTTTTCAAAGTTGTCACAAGAACAGCATCGAATTCAGCACAACAATGATTATTCCTACCCCAAGTGGTTCATACCAAATACACTTAAATATTATGTACTGCTGCATGATGTGAGTGCAGGAGATGAACAGAGGTAAGATGTGTTTTTTTACTATTGATGTTTTTTTCTTATTTGGATGTGGCTTTGGATTTATTTTTTATCCAAGAAGGTAAAAGTTGATTATAATGTGAACTTATTACTAGAGCACTTAGCTTTTACCTTTTATTCTGGAGTTATTTTCAGCAGCCAAGTAATTTAATGTTAGATTTCATGTTCTAACCCAAACTTATTTTCAAGTCTTATTTATTGTCTTACTTAGTTTTCTGGCAGTTGAGACAAAGTATCCAACACCCACAGTTCAAGGAGGAAAGGTTTCTTTAGCTCACAGTTTGTAGAAGTTTCAGTTAATAATCAGCTGGCTCCAAGGCAGGGTGACATGGCAGAGGGACATGACAGAGGAGAAACAGTTCTTGGCAGATAGAAGGCCTCAAAGCACCAGGCAGCAATGAGGACAGCAGCCCTCTGTCTCTTATGTTCTAACTAGGTAATATGCTCTTAGGGTGTGTAGCACTCACACCCTGGGAGGGTCTTTCCATTATTCACACCCAGAACTATATCAAACCAATCAGTGAACTGATTGAGTAATTAACAACACATCCTTGATCCCAGCATCACACACTCTAGATCCAGCAACCTCTGAAAAAGCCCCACCTAAGACTGCATGAGGCCTGGGGGAGGGGCGGGGATATACATCTAGATACAAGTCATAACACAGTCTTTGTGCAAAAGTGCTTGCCAATGTACTTTGGTAGATTTTAGTTGTTATTTCTTCCTTTATAAAAATTACTTCTCACTTTTCACTTTTCTTGTTTCCTAGTTTTCCCTCTTAACTTTTCACCACCCTGGCCTTGCTTAGATGTACTTTTTTACTGTTCTTGTCATCTAATATTTTTAGTCTTAGCATTCGTCATAGGTCAAAAACTACAAATTTCTTATATTCTCTTTAGTGCTTGTTATTAATAACTTGGAATAATCACTTTGGGATTCATAAGTGAGTTTTCTTCAAAATTAAGTTCTTGAAAAGTAAGAAATGCTAAAAGCAACTTTATTAAGTCTTTGGAGTTTATTTTGGCATTCGTTTCAAGGTGTGGATCAAATTAATATTTTGCATCACTATTACTGTGCTATCTCAGTATCATTTAGGTTATATAATTTTATAATCCTTTCCTGCTTGGGTCCTGAACACAAACCATCACTTATTTCTTCATTTCTTCAGTGTGGGGATTGAAACCCAGGGTCTTGTGCATGCTAAGCACATGCTATACCACGGAACTACATCCCCAGGTGCTAAATGCTATCTTTTTAATAAATTAATAAAACCAAAGAATTACTCTGAATATATCTTCAGGGTTTTTGAAACATCTGTAGTCTGCCACTTAGTGTACTGAATACATACAAATAATTTGGCTATTAAAATTAGTTTCCGTCTGTTGAATATAGTGTATATCTTGTATACCAAATGGTTGTAATATGGATATTTAAGTAGTGATTCAAGTATTAAATCAGTGGTTCTTGTGTTCAGTAGTGTCTTGGAAAAGTGAGCAGGACTTTAGTTTGTTGTACTTTGGATTTGTGTATATATACAGTTCTATCTGTATCTGTGTATACATTTTCCGTAATTTTTTTTCTCATCAGTAACAAGGAAATACAACTCTTTTACTAACCTACCTTTAGGGTATAATATGGTTTAGTTGTTTGTTAGGCTTTTATTTGTATAGTGTCAACATTGGCATCTGAATATGTTTTCAGATTTTCCAGGCTTCTCCCCTACCAGATAGCTGATTGACCAAAAAAAAAAAAAAACAACAACAACAAAAAAACCCCCAAAATACCAAAAAAAAAAATATTAAAACCTGTGTTAGCCGTATGGACCAAAATTTCATTTTCTTTTTTCTTTTTTTCTTTTTATTTTTTTTGGTACCAGTGATCAAACTCACTATCACTACCTTGTGCTTGCCAGGCCTATGCTTGAGCTGCTGAACTAAATCCCTAGCCAAAATTTCATTTTCTGTAGTTTGTATTGTTTGCTTCTCAGATTGTCTTGTTATTTGAATTATCTATCACCAACTAGCACATTTAGCTTTCTTTTTTCTTTTTTGTTTGCTTGATTTTTTTTTTTTTTTTTTTTTTTTTTTTTTTGTTTGTTTGTTTTTTTTTTTTTTTTTTTTTGGGTACTGGGGATCAAACTTATGACCTTGCACTTGCCAGGCAGGTGCTTGTGCCACTGAGCTAAACACCTGGCCCATTTGCTTGATTTTTTGAGACAGGGTCTTATTATGTAGTCCAGGCTGGCTTCAGACTCTTGGTGATCTTGCCTCAGCCTCCTAGGTACTGGGATTACAGGCGTGTACCACCATGCCTGGCTGATGTTTAACTTTTTATAGTTTAGAAATCAGAATGTTTTTTGCTATAGTTGACAAATAGCTCATAGATTCAGCTACAGTAAAGTTTGCAAGAAAATCAGAGTGGATTTTATGTAATGGATGCTTCTCCTTTTTTTTGAACTACATTCTGTTTAACTTTTGGTAGTGTAATTTTCTGTGTTAGTGTTTTTTTTTTATTAATAATGTTGTCTAAGAATTTCCCAAAGTTTTATTTCCTGAAGATGAGTTCTCATATTTGATGTAAAGAGCTGATGATGTATACTAGTGCTGGTGAACCCCTGCATAGGGGGCTGTTTGTACCATTGAAGGTTCTGAAAGTTTTGCCATCATTGATGTATTCATTTAAAGCTGCTCTTTAGGAATTTGTACTTTAGCACATGGAAGACTTAGAAATAAATGGTCCATGCCTGAAAGGAACTTGTTTTCTGTACTTTTCCTAAACTAGTTAGACCACTAGAATTGTCTGTTTGAATAGTGAATCAGAAGTATTTTACAGAATTTTATTTCATGGAACATGCTTTGGTAATTCTGCTTAAAGTGATATTCAAAATTTTGTGATTTTCATTTTAATTTTTTAATCTGTTTTCTCTTTGCCTTTTTTGGGTATTAAGATCTATTGTCTTAAGATCTGCTTTCAGGTTACTACAAGGTTTTTTCCATTTTTTAAATTTTAGAGCTGAATCAATTTATGAAGAAATGAAACAAAAATATGGAACTCAGGGTTGCTATTTACTTAAAATTAATTCTCGAACGTCAAATCGAGCATCAGATGAACAGATACCAGATCCTTGGAGTCAGTATCTCCAGAAAAGTAGTGTTCAAAACCAGGTATATGTAAAAAACAACAATGAAGCAAACCTCAAACATTGTATTCCAGTTTTATGGTAGTGTTAACTGTAGAATTTTTTTATATCTTGGTTTAGCTAGTACGATTGTTAATATTTATTGTGCTGTCTGGCTAATTTTGATCTGTTAGCTGTGAGCTCTTAAATCAGTGTTTCAAAAGCTGTTCTTAACCAAGTACAACTCTTTTTCAGATATATAATAGTGTTAAATTGCTCTTTTTCTTAAAATCTGAAAATTACACAATTAGAATTGAATTAGATTCTCTTGTAGAGAATGTTTAACTTGTCCATTTAATTCATTATGAATGCTTACAGTCAATTCTTTATTATCCACATGCTCTGGGGTTGCCTTCCTACATTTTCAACATGCTGTTCTTATGGCCACCTTTGGAGCTCATGCTTTTTAGGTGGGTGGGCTTTTTCCCCTATCTTCTTTTGTTTTCCTTTGTTCTTAATTTTTAGGAAATGTTGTTTCTTCCTTATTTCTCTCCCTTAATCTAGTGTTCTAAACTAATGTTAATCATTGTTTTGTTGGGTAGGTGTAAGGTTTTACATTTTATAATTGTATGCCACTTGGTAGTCAAATGTCAAGTTCCTTTGCTTAGCTTGGTAATCAAGAGTTGACTGTTTTTTATTTAGAAAAACAATTTAAGTAAATGGAAATATATTGTACAACTAAACTGCTGTATATCCTCTTTATGTGATAATACTTTTTTAAAAATAGTAATTATAGAAAAGTTTTTATTATCGATCTAATGTAAATATTGTTTAAAAATTTACTCATATTTTTCTGTCATGGAATTTATAATCTAGACAGTGCTAGCCTAACATTTTACTTATTTGAATAGTGAAATGATTGCTTTCTTTAATACTACATTAGGGAAGAATCTTTAGTCAAGAAAGAAGCTTCTTTAGATCTAACCTTTTTTTTTTTAATGGTATTTCAGGGTACTATTCAGAAGAGAAGCAATACTGGAAAGTTCAGGTTAGAGTTTAGCCATCTAAGATTGTAAAGGGGAATATAAATCAGCTTGTGTAGTGTTAAAACTTTTAATAGTAGACAAAGGTGTCAGAGGTTGTGTAATTTAGAATCTAAAAAACCCAGGGTTAGAGATTAATTTGAAGGTTATCAGAGCCAATCCCTGATTTAATAATGTCCTTTAAACTTATAAAAAACTTACCTACTGATGGTCCTTGCTCTCTCGTTAAGTGATTGATCCTTTTTTGGGGCAGTACTGAAAACTGAACCCAGGGCCTCATGCATGTTAGGCAAGTGCTGTATCACTGAACTTCATCTCCGACTCTTTTTTAAATATTTTGTCTTGAGACAGAATCAAAGTTACCCAGGCTGGGCTTGTACTGGAGGACCGTCCTGCTTTACCCTCCTGAGTAGCTGGGTGTTTTAGTTACTTCTCTCTCGTTGCTGAAACAAAACATCTGACACCCAAAATGAAGAAAGGAAAGGTTTATTTAGCTCACAGTTTGTGGAGATTTCAGTCCATAATCAGCTGATTCCAAGCCTGGGTAGCATGGCACAGGGGCAACACTTCAAGGCTGCAGAAGACAGCAAAGCAACAGGAGCAAAAAGGAGGTAGAGCAAGTCTCTTTTCCTCCCTTATGTTCTACACAGGCTGCCTCCCTCTCCAGGAGAATGTAGCACTCACAGAATCTCCTTGTCCTCCTGTTGCACAGGCTGAGAATGTTTAGAAACTAAGGACCCTGGCTCCCTGCTGAGACACTTAGTTAAACTTCTAAACTTCTCATTTGACACAATGTATGAACCATAACACTGGGATTAACTCTTTTTATTATTGAACATCTTGAGAATCAATCCCAAGTTTTCTCTTTTCTTGTACACATTGGTTCTTTGTGGGAACCATATCGGTTCTCCATTATGACAACTGCCAAATGTGGATGACTGACTTCTTTTTTATTTTACCAAGCTAAATGCACTAATTTCTTCAAGTCTTTCTCAAGGGTGATTTCAGATGATTTCCTTTCCTTTCCTTTCCTTTCCTTTCCTTCTAAGTTCATACAGCTTCCTTAAAATGTGACACAAAAAATAGTAGCTCATATTTACTGATCTTGTGGAGTAGTCTAGTTTAAATTTTCTTTGTTGATTGAGAAACCAGTGCTTTTGTATAAATAAACATTGCGTTAGATACTTTTTCTTTTCTTTTTGTCTTTTTGACACAGGGTCTCACTATGCAGTTCAGGCTGGCCTTGAGGTCGCTTTGTAGCTCAGGCTGGTCTCGAACTCGTAATAATCCTTCTCCTCAGCCTCCCAAGTGCTGGGATTACAGGCATGCGCCACCATGCCTGGCTGTGTTAGATATTTTTAAAAAAATACTTCACTGTATTCACCCCAACCTTCTGGCATTGTATCCATGACCTGTGAGATTTTATACTCTTCCCTTTCTTTTCCCCATACCTGACTCTAATAGTCCACTCACCTTGCTATTATTCTTTAAGACTCACAGGCATATATGTATGCCTATTTGACTGTGTACTTATATTCCTATATATGTGTGTACAGGTAAACTAGAGATCATTTGAGTTTGGAAGAGTTAGTGTGAAAAGGAATTCAAGAATATAGAAGGTGTAGTTTGGATAGAGTAAGACACATGAAAGAAGTTAGGAATTTAGAGGACTAGAAGAAGAGCATTAGTGTAGGAAATAAATGAAGCCAATGGTTAGTAGAGCAACCATAGCTGCTGATTGATTTGGTGATTAAATGTAATTGCTCATGCTTTCTTATTTTATTTTGATAGGAATCATATGAAGATGGCCCTTGTACTATAACTTCAAATAAGAATTATGATAGTAACTTGCTTTCATTGGATGGATTAGATAACGAAGTCAAAGGTCTTGATATACTTTCTTTAAGTTCTCTTGATTAAAAATATATATTGTTCAACCCTGTGTTTAGATATTTTTCCTTTTCCCTTCCCTCTTCCCTCTTGTTCCCATTCATGGGGAGGGAAAGAAGGATTGACTATGGGAGGGGGTTGGGAAACAAAATTGAGATGTGTTATGTACAGGTGCAGATTCTCAATGATGAATGTTATCAATATGTATGACAAATACGTACTAATAAAAAGAACGAAGTTAAAAACATAAAAATATAGAGTGTTGTCAAGGCATGCTACCCTTAATAGATAAAAGATGTGAAAAGTTTCATAACAAAAAGATAATGAGAGCGGGTTAATTCAAGATCTTATTGAGTCCTTTGAGTTTGATTCATTTTGCTACTTAAAATTTTGTAAGAGTAATGTATCAGATTCTTTTTAAAATATTTATAGAATGCAAGGGAAGATACTATGCACAGCATCATTTCCCAACTTCACAGTTTTTGGAGCTGTATTTCTGTAAATTAGTTTTGGAAATGATAGCTGTAGACCATTTTGTTGTGATTTTTTATGGCTTAATTGTACTGTTTAAAAGTAATTTTTATATTTTTTTAAAGCTATATTTTTCTTTATTTCCCAATTTATCAGAATTCTAAAATTTCTATTACATGTAACAAGTATTAACTGGAACTCTTTAATTTTAGAGGGGAAAACATTAATGTTACTGTGTTTTAGACTTCTACGATACATAGAGTTCTAACGTTTTTCTTTTTTTCTATTACGGTATGGTAGTATTTGCACAGTTTTCTTTTGCATTCCGAGAGTAAAAGAAAGATCTGTTTTTCAGTAGATGGCTTACCAAATAACTTTAGAACTCACCCACTTCAACTGGACCAACCCAGTGAATCTTCTAACAGCATTGATGGCCCAGATCATGTAAAATCTGCTTCATCATTACATGAAACAAAGAAAGCAAATAGTGGAATAATTCATGGTGCATGTTTAACACTTACTGATCATGATAGAATTCGACAGTTTATACAAGAGTTTACGTTTCGCGGCCTTTTGCCACATATAGAGAAAACAATTCGGCAATTAAACGATCAGGTAAGACTTAACTTTTATATTATTATTTTTCAAATTTTAAGAGTAAATTTAAGAGTGTGGTAGTACAGGTTGCTGAATGTATTTGAAGTTTTTGTTTTTATTTATTTACTTTTTGTCTTTTTGAGACAGGGTCTCGTTATGCAGTTCAGGCTGGCCTCGAACTCACTATGTAGCCCAGTCTGGTGTCGAACTTGCAAATGTCCTGCCTCAGCCTCTGGAGTGCTGGGATTACAGGCATGCACCACCACACCCAACTGAAGTTTTTGTTTTTAATGATAATTATTATTATTATTATTTTTTGGTACTGGGAATTGAACTCAGGACCTTGTGCTTGCCAGGCAGGTGCTATGCCACTGGGCTGAATCCCTAGTCCTGTTTTTAATGATAGACCTGTTTTAGGACTTACTGAAATTACTTTTCTTTTCCCTCTCTCTCCTTTTTTTTTTTTGTTTTTTTTGTTTGTCTTTTGTGTTTTGAGACAGGGTCTTACTGTGTAGTCCAGGCTGGCCTTGCATTCTTGACAGTCCTCCTGCCTCAACCTCTTTCTTGAGACATGTAGCACCATGCACAGCTGAAATTATTCTTCAGTGATGAAATTCTGTTTAATTTTAGGAGATATTTATTGATTTCTACTAAGATTTTAGCAGCATATTAGTTTTTAAAATGAACTTCACTATTAAAGTTTTTTAGTTATTTGAATTTTTTCTTTTGTATGTAAAATTGTTAAATCCTTCACAGTTGTCAACATATTTAATCTTTTTTCTTAGCTAATATCAAGAAAAGGCTTGAGTCGGTCTTTATTTTCTGCAACTAAAAAATGGTTTAGTGGAAGTAAAGTTCCAGAAAAGAGCATTAATGAACTAAAAAACACATCCGGACTGCTGTGAGTAAAATACTGTTTTTGTTTTTCCTGTGTTTAAGTATAGTATTTGGCTATGTGATGTCCAGCAGAAAAATAATTCTCTAGTTTCTTTGAGTTATATTGGTCAAAACTCAAGTAGACAAGAACAGTGATTATACATAAATTTCGTTTCTATGAAAAAGACTGTAATTTGACCTCAAAAATTAACCTTGTTCGATATCAGGGAGCCGGGTGTGGTGGCACGCACCTGTAATCCCATCACCTGGGAGGCTGAGGCAGGAGAATCACCACAAGTTCCAGGTCAGCCTGGGCTACATGGTGAGTTCAGGGCCAGCCTGAACAACATAATGAGACCCTGTCTCAAAAAATTAAAAAAAAGGTATCAGGAAAAGGCACTTTATTTTGAGTCTGTTTCTCTATTTGTAAGATCAAGTTAGGTTACATATGGCTATGATTCTAAGATGGCATATATTTAGAAAATTTTTAATACAAAACCCTGCTTTAAGGGAAAATAAAATTAATCCTTTTGGATTTTAATTTTTTTTGCTGATTGCAAATATGTATGGGTCACCTGGAGTTAGTCTTTTGCTTCAAATATGACCATGGAGAAAATGCTTTCCTGTTGTTGATGTTCCCACAGTTATAAGTTAAATAAATAAAGTATCATCGTTTTCTGTCTATTTAATGTCTTTTATTTTAATGAGAATACAACAGAATAATAAAATGGAACAAAACAAAACAGTAGGGAATCTACCATAGTTACTATATTGCGTATTGTTATCTTCTAAATAGTTGCTCAGACTACTAGCATTAGGCTTGCAAATTCAGACACTACAAGCTTTCGGTTGTTTCTTTACTTTAGTTGCATGGGGGTGGCAGCAGCAGTGGAGGTGGTGGTGGTGGTGGTATGGTGAGGCTTCTATCCTAGTTCTTCACCCTCTTACCCACCCCACCCCCTGCTGGTGGGGCTGCAGGGGGGAATGGGGGCGTGGCTTCTATCCTGGTTCCATATATTTATTTTTTTGAGACAAGAGTCTCACTATTTAGTTCAGACTGGCCTTGAACTCACTCTGGAGCCCAGGCTGGCCTCAAACTCAGGTGATCCTCCTGCCTCAGCCTTCTGAGTGCTAGAGTTACAGGGGTGTGCCACCACACCTGGCCTCTGTTTTCAAATAGTTTTAAAAAGTGATACTCCTTGGGGGTAGAATCATATAAAACAGGATCTGTTTTCCTCATAGTCTGCATGCTAACACAGTTTATATTTAATAGTGTCATAAGTTATAAATAGGTCATAAGTTATAAATTATTTCTTATTATGTATTTACAGGTATCCACCGGAAGCACCAGAGCTTCAGATCAGGAAAATGGCTGACTTATGCTTTTTAGTGCAGCATTATGATTTGGCATACAGTTGCTATCATACAGCAAAGAAGGATTTTCTTAATGATCAAGCAATGCTTTATGCAGCTGGTGCCTTGGTTGGTGTTCATTTTTATTTGATTGATCCTTTTTAGTGCTCTGGGAATCAGTCCCACTGCCTTGCAAGTGGTAGGCAAGTGCTGTACCACTGAGCTATAACCTTAGCCTTGGGCTGCATTTTAAGAAAGGAGAAATTGAATGCCTATCCTTGGGTGCACACGGACTCCCTCTCCAGACCCACATCCTTCCTTGCTCACCCATGTGGAAGCTCCACCAGATACGAGTTCCTCTCCTCACCTCCACTCCCACCAGATTTACCTGTCGGTATTCGTTATGTTCCTTGAGGTAACCGCTCGCCATGCTAAGCTGCTTGTTTAGACTATGCAGGTCATCTTCCAAGGTATCATTTCCTGTCTTTGTGCTTTGGTAAAATACATGAATAGGCTGCAAGAGGAGTGTCCAAACCCCTTTTCCTCAGAGGTGTGTTATTT
>RJWM01045941.1:0-12555 GCA_004363535.1 Dasyprocta punctata
CTCATATGATTAGATCAATCTAGCATGTCTATATCTGATAATGTAAGAAACCATTTTAAAGATAACGATGCGCAATATTGCAACCATTGTCAAGCTTCTATCTACCGGTTGTGTAAACCTGCAATGTTGTGTATTTACTCTAGTCATTTGCTTGTCTCTTTTGCTTGTTGTTTTTACTATATATGTCATCTTTTTTTGTCGTTATTGTTGTTTTTGTTTGTTTTGTTTTTCTTTGCTCAAATAAAAAAAAAAAAGCGCTCCCACTGCCAGGGCTAGTAGACAACCTTAATTTTTGTGTTGTCTTCGTAATCCTTTATTTTCAGTATCCTTAGTACCCTCAGGTAGGGAGGAAAATTACATGTGAAATAATATGATTTCATATTAAAGTGATACCTTTATCATGTATATTGTGTTATGTGTTCATATTGTGTGAGAAAAGACTGAGTAAAAATAAACACAGTCTCACAATGATAGAAATTTTCTCATTAGCAATATCAGGACCATTCTCTATTGTTTAGGAAAAAACTTCTAAATAATTAGATTTGCAGTGCTGAATTATAATATGAATGAAAGACATATGTGATATAAATGTTTAGCAGCAAAAACAAACAAACAAACAAAAAAATCACCCCACTTTGTCTCCTTAGGAAGGATTTCTTGCCAGTGGGCATTATACATAGTTTTAATTGTTAAAATGTGAAATCTTGGATAAGCACTTTGTACATTTTCCCCTATGCTGCCTTTATGATTCCAGGAATCAAAAGCATTAGATAATATTTTAATCATATGTTAATACCATCATAATCATTGCTTGCTAATATGAACACAGTTTTGTACTTTTGCTCATATTTTTTTCATTTTAATACTTATGCATTGTGTTGACTGGTATTTGAACTCTAGGTATGGATTTTTTAACATTCACATTCAGAGCAGATAACTGTTGTGAGAACTGCTCTGCTCCTTATAGGATGTACAAGGTATATCACTGACCTGTTTCCACCATTTTTCAGATATGTATTCAGATTTTGAGTAGCACTCCTGTAATCATGACAAAAAAATCTGTCTTCAAGCACTGCTAAAATCCTCTGAGAGTGCAAACCCTTCTTGATAAAGACTGTAAGTGGCAGTACCAAAAGTGAATTATGAGCTTTTCTAATTCAAAATTTTTCTAGTACAAGTTTACAGTACATAATGATTAGATTTATCATAGGAGCAGGTAAATGTACATTACACCATTGCAGTTGTATTTTTTCTTCCCCTACACCTTGGAGTCCTTTGCACTCCCTCTAACCCAGTCACCTTCCTGTTTGTGAAAACTCGATTTCTGTTTTCCTTTTAATTTTTTTAAGCCAACCCTGTGTCTCTCCCCTCTTGTTTTTAACCTAAACTTTTGTCCTAAGATAGTTCTCTTAAGATAGTAGGTCTCCTATATACAATGTAGCTTCCAGGGATAAGAGGTTTAGGGATCACAGACTTTGCTCCTCTCCCCTACCACATCTCACAAAGAAAGGAGAAATTGCAAATAACTGTAGGTTAGAGGGTTTTTTAAAATTAATTTCTGTAGGTGTGTCAATTATCAATTTAATATCTTAGGCTTAGCTTGAGGTACCTGTTTATTTTTCTGTTCCTCTCTTATGATGTTTTGCTAATTATTATTACTTCTCTTATGATGTTTTGCCATTATTGTGAGTGCCAGTAATACTACCAAAGGAAACTATCTTTTAAGATTCAAAATATAGAGATAGGAGGTAGGACTCAGACTATCAGAAAGATTAACTTTTAAAAATGTTACCATCAAGTATATTCTCTTTCTTCAATACGTGTCTTCACTCTTGAAAAGGTACAATATTTCTATTGAATGTTAGCATAGCCTAGAGAATTATAATACATATTAACCTAATAAATGTTATGTACTCTCATAAATATTATTCTCACAAGTACTTTGATCCATATTTTCCAGTACTTCTATATATATGAAAGTGTCTGAATAATATTTGCCATTCAAAAGTGAACATCAGAATGTTTTAAAAAATGTATTTCTGTATTTCCAACAAAATGTCTAATTGTTTTATTTTGTGTGGAAATAAAAGCAAAACACATTGAAGTGGAGCTCAGCAAAATGTGGCTCATTTATAAATTAAGTCTTTTCACACTTACATTAATTTACAAGATTGCTTTATCATGCTCTGTTTGTGGCTCTTGTACATATTTTTCTCAATATATGAGTTTTGGGTTATTAAATATGTCTTTTCTTCTTTTCATTTTCTTCTCAAGTCAGGGTCTTACTATGTAGTTCAGGTTGGTCTTGAACTCACTCTGTAACCCAAACTGGCTTCAAATTTTCAGCAATACTCTTGCCTCAGGCCTTTGGATGTTAGGATTATAGGTGTGCATCACACATGCCCTGCTTAGCTATTTATTTTTTCTGAAATTATTTTTTGACTTTTAAAAATTCCACTTTTTTTCATTTTTTGAAGTGAGTATAAAATGAACTTTGCATGCATACATGAAGGATTCAAGAATTTCCCTGAACTTTGGAATTTCTAAAGGTAAGAAAAGTTATGAATCATGAGTTTTGCAGTAAAATAGACCATGAAAATATAATGTCCCATATTATAATGTGGTATGTACATGTGTGAGGAAAAAACAATCATTTATCTCTTTCAATATCAATAGCTTCATGGTTGGAAACTATTGTGCTCATAGTACAAATGTGGGGGTTTTTGCCTTTTTTTGTTTTTTGTTTTTTTCGGCCCCGGGGATCAAACTCACAGCCTCACGCTTGTCAGATAGGCGCTTAAGCTGCTGAGCCAAACTCCCAACCCTAGTTTTTTGAGGCAGGGTCGCACTATGTACCTCAGGCCGTCCTTGTGCTCACATTGTAGCCCAAGCTGGCCTTGAACCCACAATGCTCCACCTACCTCAGCCTCCCAAGTGCTGGGATTAAAGGCATGCGCCACCAAGCTTGGCTTACAAATGTATTTTAATGAAATATTCCACATAATGCATATGAAATTACTAACATACTTTCCAACTCTTTCCCCTTTCCTATCCTCTTTTATTCAACAAATTTCTGTGGAATCCCTAACCTTTGACAAGTCTTGTTTGGAATGCTGACATAACGCTCTGTCTGTGTGGGCATTATATAATTACTCATGTTCGCAACTGACATGATAAGGTGATTTATTTGTTTTTGTTTTTGTATTTACAGCACCAGGAATTGAACTCACAACCTCGTGCCTGCCAGACAGGTGCTTAAGTCACTGAGCCAAACTCCTGGCCCCATGATAAGGTGATTTAAACATGGAAATTTATTAAGGATTGAGATTAGTAGCCATGGTTTGAGAAAGCCAAATATACTGGTGCAAAGATTACATTTAATAGTAGGCATAACATCCTGGTCACTTGATATAAGAATAATGATACACAAAATATTTAATATTTATAAATGCAAATGCTCTCATTTCTCAAATCAAACTAATCATATATGTCTCAAAGACTGTCTTGAAAGTTGCAGTAGAAGCTTTAGGGAATTCAGCACACAGGCAGACATTTAAAGAAATATTAGGATTCACTAAATATATAGTTCTCAAACTGTAGTATGTTAGTCACTTACATTTTCTGGGCTCAGACTTGTACAAATGTTTTCTGTGTGTAATCCCCAACAATTAAAGCAAAATACCTAATTAATATCCTCACAACTTAAAGGAAGAACCAAACAATATTTTGTATATATATATCTATGCATGTGTGTGTGTCTGTGTGTGTGTGTGCTTGTTGTACTGGGAATTGAGTCCAGGGCTTCACACTGAGCTACATTTCCATCATGCTATTATTTTTTACTTTGAGACAAGGTCTTACTGGACTGCTGAATACACAGGTTGGGCTTGATCTAGAGATTTTCCTACCTCAGTCTCACAAATATGCTTTTTATGGTTTTCTTTGTATAATTTTCATTCTACAGTATTGCTTGCACTTTTTTTCCTGATATTTATTTAGTGGTAAAATAAATATTTGACTTCAGTTACATATTTTAGAAAGGTCAATATCTTGCTAATTATAATATTATTTCTGTTTGTGTTTAGGAAAATGTAAAATCTTGAATGATATATGGCAAATAAAATTAGTACATTTATAACTATGATTTACTTCTGAACTTTAAATTGTTTATCATTCTAATCTTTTAAAATAACTTCATTTGCTGCTTTCAAAGTAATAGGATGTTCCATAATTTAATTAAAATTGCTATTTGAACATGTAATATACTTTATTAAACATTTTAGTCTATATGAGTTTATAGCATAAATTTATATATGTGAGATAAGGAGCAAAATTTATTGAAAACAAAAAATTTAATTTAACATACTTTAAGATGAATTAAGACAGTTGCAGGAGAGCAACTATTTATTACATATGAACTACTTTTAATTTCATTTTTATTGAGTGAGGAAGAAGGCAACATCAATCTGTCCTGTTAAATTGCTCAGTAAGTTTCTGTCTTATGATACTTTCAACTTTTTTGGTTTGTTTTGGTTTTTTTGAGACAGAGCCTTGCTGTGTAGTTTACCTGGCCTTGAACCACCTAGCCACAGCTGGTCTTCAATGTGTGATCATCTTGCTGGCATTACAGGTGTGTGCCACTATGCTGGGTTCAACTTTCTCATTCATACTCGTGTAGTTCTGGTAAAATACTTGAATCTTTCTGATAATCTAAAGGAAAATCTTGTTCATATGAATTATATTCATTTTTTGAACTTTGATAAAGATAGTGCCCACATTTTTTATTTTACTGCCTGTAATTAATTTAAATGCCATCAAAGATTAAAATGAGCTTCTAATAGATACATATACAACTTCATGTAAGAAATCTGATTTCAATTTCACCCTCTGTGATTTTGAGAATATGTTTAATTCCATATGAGAGATAATAATTTCTACGCATCATCAAAAATAGCTCACTATTTTTGCTTCGTAATTCTTTCATTTGTACAATTTTAAAGAATAAATATTATCAATTTAAATTCATCTCTGTTTCACTAGATGGTTAACAGCAAAGGGCACAATTAGAATTAGGAGGGATGATAAAATTAATACCTCTTTCTCTATTTTAACTTTACCTATATCTACATGACAGAAGAGAGAAATAACATTGAAGATTTTTCTTAAATTCAGAAAGTGTTTTAGATAAAAATAAGTTCAAAATAACACATTAAGGGGAAATCTAGGTAAGTAACATACTCTTTGTCACCTTTTACTATAATTTCTAAGTAGAACCTATTTTGAGCAGTGAAATTTTTGTTTAATGTATAGTGGACATTTACGTTGTTTCATTCAACAAGAAAAAGTTCTTAGAATATTTACTATACATATCAAGTTACTTATTTTATCAAACTCCCTTCTTAGTAAAGAATGATGGAATATACTTGTTCAACATAATATTTCAATAATATATTGAATGCATTGTTCATAAAATAGAACAAAATTCAACTGGTACAATTTTTCTTATAAATTCAAAACAGTGTCCCATATAGAAAATTTTAATGTCATTTATGAAATTTCTGAGAATTTTCCACCTGCCTGAAAGATATTTGGGGCTTTATTGATTTTCTTTGATCTTCAAAATGAACTTAGGAGCTCAAATAAAACCATAGAAAAAGTACAAACAAAAGTGGTGCACAAATATAAGTCAGAAAGCTTGAAAGACCACGTAATTTTTAAAAATTTTTATTTTTATTGTAAGTTTATTGGTACAATTTACAAATACATAATGATCACCGCATCATAGGGAGTCTGTACCTATATATATGTTTTGACCCTCTTTTTTTATCCCAATGAAAAGACCATATAATTTTTAGAAGGGTTATATTTCAAATTTGGGTAAGAATAATTGTGTACTGGCTGCTGTCCTGGTCTTTAATGGATGTTGGTGTAAAGCCATGTATCTTGGTATGATAAGATGGAGAACAAGTTTTTCATCCAAAGTGCTCTTCCTTTCCTTTTGTATCTCAGTTTAAATTTTTAAGGTCCTTGCCATGGTCGTGTCAACTTGAGGATTAAGAAATTTCGAAGTTTAACTAAGTGACTCAGTAGGGAGGCCAAAATCCTCACTTTGTAACCATTGTGAGTCTGTGCAAGAAGAGGGTATGGAGATGGTGTGGGTGGGTAGCCAGCTTATAATATCCTGTCAGAAAAGAGGTTTGTTCCCCTCTTTTTGCTCTTGCTGCTTTTACTGTCTTTGGCCATCTTGATTTGCAACCCCTGGGCCATGCCACCCTGCCTTAGAACCAACTGACAATGGATTGAAACATCCACTCACCTTGAGCCAAATAAACTTTTCCTCCCTAATTTTGAGTGTCTGGTATTTTGTCTCAGCAATGAGAGAAAAATAACTGACACAGTCCTTCAGGAGGAAGATCATTTCTTGCATTCTAACTCCATGTTGCAACAAAACATAAGCCATAATTTTCATAATTTATTATTAGTGAATGTTTCAATGTCCATAATTGTAAAAGAAATAGTTTGAAAGTCAATGGTTCTTTTCCTGGTAGTGTAAATTTTGAGTCATGGAAGTTTTCAAATATATACACAGATAGAACATAATAGGATATATGAAATAAAAAAGTAAAACAGGGAAAAGAACAATAAAAAAACTCCAGGAATTTAAAGAGTTAGAGCATTGGAATATCTAGATTGCAATTTTATTTGTCCTCAAATTTAATAAGAAAAATATAGAGGGAATGTAAAAATGATAGAGACTACATGAAAAAATATCCAGTGTTTATATAAAGTCTTTGCAGACATAATTTAACTCTTGCACCTATATCTAGAGTTTCATATAGTCATTGATTTTCTCCAAACTTGTTCTGTAGTTTATTGCCTTCATTTATTCACACCGTTTTTCTCCTATAGCTAAACCCTGCCTTTTCTACCTGTTGAAATCCTATATATCTGTCAAGCTTAATCTAACATGTCACCTACAAAGAAGCAGATTACAATCTCAATCCCCTGGCAACCAGCATGGATTTCTCCTTTCTATGAACTTGCATAATATTTTTATGCTGCACATACAACAGGTTACCAAGTATTATAGCCATTTGCAGTTCATAATGACTGTATGTTTCTTGAGAACAGCTATTACTCATTCTTCAGTCCCCAGAATGTAATGAACAACTGTAACAAATTAAATAGTTGCTAAATAATCATGAGCAAAAGAATAAAGTATTTTATGTCTCCTGTACTATTCAAGAAAAAATAAATTTCATACACTTGCTTACTTAAAGAAAATATGTGCTAAAATTTTATTATGTATATGAAACTGCACAACTTTTTTTTCTTTTTTATTTCAGTGGAAAAAAAAGACACATATAACAAAGACAAAAACAAAACAGACAAAACAAATGATTAGAGTAAATGCACAACAGTAGCATTACAGGTTTACAAAACAGGATGATAGAAACCTGACAATGGTTGCAATATTGTGTATCGTTATCTTTAAAATGGTTGTTTATATTAACAGATATAGACATTAAAATTGATCTAATCATATGCGTTAATTGTTCTTTCTCAATAACGAATATATTCAGCAGTGTGTTCGTTGCAGTTATCTTACATATACATATATACAGATTTATATGTTTTCCTTTTCCTTTCCCTCTTTCCCCCTTTTCCCTTTCCAGTTAATTTTGCTCTTTGAGCTGTTTTTTACCCTTACATAGTATTTATTATAGATTTTGGATCATATATACTTTTCCATTTCTTACACTAGGGAGACAATACGGTATTTACACGTGTGGGTTTGATTTATCTCACTTATGAGTATGGTCTCAAGAAGTGACTATTTACTTATTAAAGTCTCAATGCAATCTTTCTTAATAGCTTAGTACTCCATTGTATAAAAATACCACATCTTTTTTACCCATTCTTTGATTGATGGGCACTTGGGTTGTTTTCAAGATCTGGCTATTACAAAGGGGGTTGCTATAAACATGGGTGTACAGATATCACTGTGGTATGATGTTTTCAATTCTTCTGGGAAAATGCCCAGAAGAGGGATAGCTGGGTTGAATGGGATCTCTAATCCTAACTTCTTGAGGAATCTCCACACTGACTTCCACAGTGGCTGCACCAGTCTACACTCCCACCAACAGTGGAGAAGGGTTCCTTTTTCCCCACAACCCCTCCAGCATTTGTTGTTGGTTGATTTTTTAATCTTGGCCATTCTTTCTTGAGTGAGATGGAATCTCAGTGTTGTTTTAATTTGCATTTCCCAAATGACCATTGATGTTGAACATGCTTTCATATATTTATTTACCATTTGTATTTCTTTCTCTGAGAAGTGTGTACTCATCTCAGATGCCCATTTTTGGATTGGGTCCTTGAATTTGAGGGGCCTGATTTCTTTTAATTCTTTATATGTTTTAGATAGAAGTCCTTTGTCTGATGGACAATTGGCTAAGATATTTTCCCAGTTCGTGGGTTTTCTTTTACTCTGTTGGAGATTTCCTTTGACATGCAAAAACTTTTTAGTAAGATGAGATCCTTGTTCTTAATTCTGGGAAGTGTTTCCCATGCAATTTGATTTTTGTTCATGAACTCTCTGCCTACTCCTATGTGATCAAGTTTTTGCCCACTCTATCTTCTAGTAAGTTTAGTGTCTCTGTTTTTATATTCAGATCTTTGATCCATCTTGACTTTATTTTAGTGCATGGTGATAGGCATGGATCTAGTTTTAGTTTATGCCATAAAGAAAGCCAGTTTTTCCAGCACCATTTGTTAAAGAGGCTATCTTTCTTCCCATGTATATGTTTGGCCCCTTTGTCAAAGATGAGGTGACTAAGTGTGTTTCTAGTTGTGTCTGTATGTTCTAATCCATTCCATTGATCTTCAGGACTGTTTTGATTCCAGTACCATGCTGATTTTATCACAGTAGCTTTGTAGTATAATTTCAAGTTGGGGATTGTAATGCCTCCTGCCTTCCCTTTGTTGCCCAGAATTGCCTTTGCTATTCTAGGTCTTTTCTGGTTCCAGACGAATTTCAGGAATGCTTTCTCTAGCTCTGTGAGGTAAGCAAGTGGTATTTTGATTGGGATTCCATTGAATCTGTATAATAATTTTGGGAGAATGGTGATTTTCATGATGTTTGTTCTTCCTATCCATGAACAGGGAATATCTTTCCATTTTCTGAAATCTTCTTCGATTTCCTTCTTTAGAGTAATGTAATTTTCACTGTATAGATCTTTTACTTGCTTTGTGAGCTTGATTCCTAAGTGTTTCATTTTTTTGGATGTTATAGTGAAGGGTGTGGTTTCCCTTGTTTCTCTCTCAGTGATTTTGTTGTTTGTGTACAGGAATGCTATTGATTTTTGAGTGTTCACATTGTATCCAGCAACCTTACTGAATTTGGTTATTACTTCTAGAAGTCTTCTAATGGATTTTTGGGGGTCTTGTATGTAGAGTATCATGTTGTCTGCAAATAAAGATAATTTCACATCTTCCTTTCTTATCCTTTTTCCCTTTATTTCCCTCTCTTGTCTAATTGCTCTGACTAATATTTCCAGAACTATATTGAATAGGAGTGGTGAAAATGGACATCCCTGTCATGTGTTTCTTGTCCTTGGACCTGTTGATATAGTGTATTACACGTATTGATTTCCATATGTTGAACCATCCCTGCATTCCTGGGATGAATCCCACTTGATCATGGTGTATAATCTTTCTGATAACTTGCTGTATTTATTTGTCAGTATTTTATTGACGATTTTTGCATGTATTTTCATTAGGGAGATTGGCCTGTAATTTTCTTTCTTGGTTGGGTCTTTCTCTGGTTTTGGTATTAGGGTAATACTTGTTTGCAGGAATGAGTTAGGGAGAATTGCTTCCCTTTCGATTTCATTGAAGAGTTTGAGGAGTGTTGGCCTTAAGTCTTCCCTAAATTTCTTATACAATTTAGCAAAGAATCAATCAGGGCCCAGGCTTTTCTTTGTTGGTAGAGTCCTAATTACATTTTCAATTTCATTAGCTGAAATTGGGTTATTCAGCAGCTTTACATCTTCTTGACTCAGTTTTGGTAATTTGTAGGTTTGTAGGAATCTGTCTATTTCTTCTGTGTTATCAAATCTATGTGGGTAAAGGTTTTCGAAGTAGGTGTTTATGATCTTCTGTATTTCCACCGGGTCTGTAGTGATTTTACCCTTTTCATTTTTTATTGCATGAATCTGAGTTTTTTCTTTCCTCTTCTTGATAAGGTTGGCTAGGGGTTTATCAATTTTATTTACTCTTTCAAAGAACCAACTCTTCCATTCATTAATTCTTTGTATTGTTTTCTTTGTTTCCATTGCATTACTTTCTGCTCTAATCTCAATAGTTTCCTCCCTTCTTTGGGCTTTGGACTTGACTTGCTCTTCTTTTTCTAGAAGTTTGAGGTGCAGCATTAGGTTGTTTATGTGTGTTCTTTCCGTTTTTCTGATATGAGAGCTTAGTGCTATAAATTTCCCTCTGAGGACTGCTTTCATTGTATACCACAGGTTCCAGTAATTTGTATTTGCACTTTCATTCAATTGTAGATATTGTTTAATTTCTTCTTTAACTTCCTCTGTGACCCATTGGTTATTTAAGAGGGTATTATCTAATTTCCATGTGTTTATGTGATTCTTGTAGGGGGTTTTTTTGTCATTCATTTCCAATTTTACTGCGCTATGGTCAGATAGTATGCATGGAATTATTTCAGTTCATTTGCATTTACTTAAGCATGTTTTGTGGACCAGCATATGATCTATTTTAGGGAATGACCATGTGCAGCTGAGAAGAATGTGCATTCTGATGTTGATGGATGGAGTACTCGGTACACATCTACCGGGTCCATTTGTTCACAAGTTTGATTGAGTTCTGTTATTTCTTTGCTGATTTTTTGTTTGGTTGATCTGTCTCTCTGTGACAGTGGGGTGTTAAGGTCCCCTGTTATAACTATATTATTGTTTATTTGGTTTTTCATGTCTATTAAGAATTGTCTTACATAGTTGGGTGCTCCCATATTTGGTGCATATATATTTATGATTGTAGTCTCTTCCTCTTCAAGTTTTCCCCTAGCAAGTATGTAGTGACCTTCTTTATCCCTTTTGATCATTCTTGGTTTGAAGTTTGCATTGTCTGCATACATAATAGCTACCCCTGCTTTTTTCTGGGTTCCTGTTGCATGGAGTATTGTTTTCCAGCCTTTGATTTTTAGTCTGTGAATTTCCTTTTGAGTGAAATCTGTTTCTTGTACACAGCATATTGTTGGATTTTGTTTCTTAACCCACTCTGCTAGTTTGTTTCTTTTCATTGCTGAGTTGAGACCATTTACATTGATTGATAAAACTGATATGTACTGGCTCATCCCTGTCATGGTATCTTTCTGTTGTTGGTTTTCTACATTTTCTGTTTAATTATTTGCCCTGCTTAGTGGTTTCCTTTTACTGTTATTCTTAAATTGTGACTATCTTTGTCTCTTTCTACAGTGTCTTTCAGCACTCTTTGTAGTGTTGGTTTGGTGGCCATAAATTTCTTCAGTTGTTCTTTGTCATGAAAGTATCTTATTTCTCCACTGATTTTTATTGATAGTTTTGCAGGTTCCATCACTCTGGGTTGAAAGTTGTTTTCTTTCAGGATTTGAAATACTTCACTCCAAGCTCTTCTTAACTTAAAGGTTTGTGTTGAGAAGTCTGCTGTGATTCTGATAGGCTTTCCTTCATAGGTGATCTGTTTCTTTTCTCTGACAGTTTTTAGTATGTTGTTCTTGTGCTTTATTACTGATATCCTTATTATTATATGTCTGACTGAATATTTATTTTGGTTATGGTTAATTGGGTTTCTGCGTGCCTCACTTACCTGTATTTCAGATTCTCTTCCCATGTTTGGAAAGTTTTCTGCTATTAGTTCTGTAAATAGTCTTTTCAGGTCATTAGTATTGACCCCTGCTTTTTCATTGATGTCTATTAATCTTATGTTATTTCTCTTGGCATCGTCTTTTTTTTTTTAATTTTATTTAAGCGAAGAAAAACAAAACAAACAAAAACTACAACAACAACAACAAAAAAATGACATATATAGTAAAAACAACAAGCAAAAGAGACAAGCAAACAACTAGCATAAATACACAACATTGCATGTTTACAAAACCGGAAGATAGAAGCTTGACAATGGTTGCAATTTGCGCATCGTTATCTTTAAAATGGTTTCTTACATTAACAGATATAGACATGCAAGATTGATCCAATCATATGAGTATTAATTGTTCCCTCTCAATAACGAATACATTGAGCAGTGTTCTTTTTAGTTATCTTACATATATACATATATCCCCTCCTCTTCCCTTTTTTCCTTTCCGCCCATTCCCCTCCCAATTGTCTTTGCTCTTTGAGCTGTTCTCTACCCTTCCACAGTATCCATTGTAGACTCTGAATCACATAAACTTTTCCATTTCTTACACTAGGGAGACAATACGGTATTTACACATGTGGGTTTGATTTATCTCGCTTATGAGTATGGTCTCAAGTTGTGACCATTTACTTATAAAAG
>RJWM01045942.1:0-12555 GCA_004363535.1 Dasyprocta punctata
GATGAGGTGGCTGAGTGTGTTTGTAGTTGTGGCTGTATCTTCTAATCTATTCCATTGATCTTCAGGTCTGTTTTGATTCCAGTACCATGCTGATTTTATCACAGTAGCTTTGTAGTATAGTTTCAAGTCAGGGATTGTGATGCCTCCTACCTTCCTTTTGTTGCCCAGAATTGCCTTTGCTATTCTAGGTCTTTTCTGAGTCCAGATGAATTTCAGGAATGCTTTCTCTAGCTCTGTGAGGTAGGCAGGTGGCATTTTGATTGGGATTGCATTGAATCTATATAATAACTTTGGGAGAATGGCCATTTTCATGATATTTGTTCTTCCTATTCATGAACAGGGAATATCTTTCCATTTTCTGAAATCTTCTTCGATTTCCTTCTTTAGGGTGATGTAATTTTCACTGTATAGATCTTTTACTTCCTTTGTTAGATTGATTCCTAAGTATTTCATTTTTTGGATGTTATAGTGAAGGGTGTGGTTTCCCTTATTTCTCTCTCAGTGACTTTGTTGTTTGTGTACAGGAATGCTATTGATTTTTGAGTGTTCACCTTGTATCCAGCTACATTACTAAATTTAGTTATTACTTCTAAAAGTCTTCTAATGGATATTTGGGGGTCTTCTATGTAGAGTATCATATCATCTGCAAATAACGATAATTTCACTTCTTCCTTTCCTATCCTTATTCCCTTTATTTCTTTCTCTTGTCTAATTGCTCTGGTTAATATTTCCAGAACTATATTGAATAGGAGTGGTGATAATGGACATCCTTGCCTTGTTCCCGATTTTAGTTTGAAAGTTTTCAGTTTTTTTCCATTTAGTAAGATGTAGGCTGTTGGTTTATGATATATGGCTTTTATCATGTTGAGGTAGAGACCATCTATTCCGATTTTCTGTAGGGTTTTGATCATGAATGGGTGTTGGATTTTGTCAAAAGCTTTTTCTGCATCTATTGAGATGATCATGTGTTTCTGGTCCTTGGCCTTGTTGATATGGTGGATTACATGTATTGATTTGCGTATGCTGAACCATCCCTGCATTCCTGGGATGAATCCCACTTGGTCGTGGTGTATAATCTTTCTGATAACTTGCTGTAGTCTATTTGCCAGAATTTTATTGAGGATTTTTGCGTCTATGTTCATTAGGGAGATTGGCCTGTAATTTTCTTTTTTGGTTGGGTCTTTCTCTGGTTTTGGTATTAGGGTAACATTTTTTTCCAGGAATGAGTTAGGGAGACTTGCTTCCCTTTCGATTTCATTGAAGAGTTTGAGGAGTGTTGGCATTAAGTCTTCCCTGAGTTTCTTATAGAATTCAGCAGTGAATCCATCAGGGCCCGGGCTTTTCTTTGTTAGTAGAGTCTTAACTACATTTTCAATTTCATTAGCTGAAATTGGGTTATTCAGCAGCTTTACGTTTTCTTGATTCAGTTTTTGTAATTCAGAGGTTTCTAGGAATCTGTCCATTTCTTCTGTGTTATTGAATCTATGTGAGTTAAGGTTTTCGAAGTAGGTGTTGATGATCTTCTGTATTTCCACCGGGTCTGTAGTGATTTCACCCTTTTCATTTCTTATTGCATGAATCTGAGTTTTTTCTTTCCTCTTTTTGAGGAGGTTGGCTAGGGGTTTATCGATTTTATTTACTCTTTCAAAGAACCAACTCTTTGATCCATTAATTCTTTGTATTGTTTTCTTAGTTTCAATTGCATTAATTTCTGCTCTAATCTTAATAATTTCCTCCCTTCTTTGGGCTTTGTATTTGACTTGCTCTTCTTTTTCTAGAAGTTTGAGGTGAAGCATTAGGTTGTTTATGTGTGTTCTTTCCATTTTTCTGATGTGAGAGTTTAGTGTTATAAATTTCCCTCTGAGGACTGCTTTTATTGTATCCCACAGGTTCCTGTAATTTGTATTTGCATTTTCATTCAATTGTAGATATTGTTTAATTTCTTCTTTAACTTCTTCTGTGACCCACTGGTTGTTTAGGAGGGTATTATTTAATTTCCATGTGTTTGTGTGGTTATTGTAGGTTTTTTCGTCATTCATTTCCAATTTTACTGCGCTGTGATCAGATAATGTGCATGGAATTATTTCAGTTCGTTTGTATTTACTTAAGCTTGCTTTGTGGACCAATATATGATCTATTTTAGAGAATGACCCATGTGCAGCTGAGAAGAATGTGTATTCTGATGTTGATGGGTGGAGTACTCGGTATACATCTACTAGGTCCATTTGTTCACAAGCTTGATTCAGTTCTGCTATTTCTTTGCTGATTTTTTGTTTGGTTGATCTATCTGTCTGTGACAATGGGGTGTTAAGGTCCCCTGTTATAACTGTATTATTGTGTATTTGGTTTTTCATGTCTATTAAGAATTGTCTTATATAGTTGGGTGCTCCCATATTCGGTGCATATATATTTATGATTGTAAACTCTTCCTCTAGAAGTTTTCCCCTAACAAGTATGTAGTGACCTTCTTTATCTCTTTTGATCATTCTCGGTTTGAAGTTTGCAGTGTCTGCAAACAAGATAGCTACCCCTGCTTTTTTGTGGGTTCCTGTTGCATGGAGTATTGTTTTCCTGCCTTTGATTTTTAGTCTGTGAATTTCCTTTTGAGTGAAATGTGTTTCTTGTACACAGCATATTGTTGGCTTTTGTTTCTTAACCCATTCTGCTACTCTGCTTCTTTTTATTGGTGAGTTGAGACCATTTACATTGATTGATATAACTGATATGTGCTGGCTCATCCCTGTCATGATATCTTTCTGTTGCTGGTTTTCTACATTTTCTGTTTAATTATTTGCCCTGCTTGGTGGTTTCCTTTGGCTGTTATTCTTAAGATTGTGACTATCTTTACCTCTTTCTAGAGTGTCTTTCAGTACTCTTTACAGTGTTGGTTTGGTGGCCAGAAGTTTCTTCAGTTGTTCTTTGTCATGAAAGTATTTTATTTCTCCATCAATTTTTAAGGATAGTTTTGCAGGGTACATCAATCTGGGTTGAAAGTTGTTTTCTTTCAGGATTTGAAATACTTCACTCCAAGCTCTTCTTAACTTAAAGGTTTGTGTTGAGAAGTCTGCCGTCATTCTGATAGGCTTTCCTTCATAGGTGATCTGTTTCTTTTCTCTGACAGCTTTTAGTATTTTGTTCTTGTGCTGTATTTCTGATAGTCTAATTATTATATGTCTGGGTGAAGATTTATTTTGGTTATGGTTAACTGGGGCTCTGTATGCCTCAGTTGCCTGTATTTCAGATTCTCTCCCCATGTTTGGAAAGTTTTCTGCTATTATTTCTGTGAATAGTCTTCACAGGTCATTAGTACTGACCCCTGCTTTTTCACTTATGCGTATTAATCTTATGTTATTTCTCTTGGCATCATCTTGCAGCTGTTGAATTGTTGTTTCTTGCTTCCTTACTATTTTTAAGAGATCTTTTCTTTCATGGCGATGATCTCCCACGATGTCTTCAAGAGCTGAGATTCTGTCTTCAGCTTCATTCAAGCGGTTTTTCAAACTTTCCATGGAATGTTTCATTTCCCGCGTTTCCCTTTGTACGTTTTTCATGCATTCTCTTTGTGTCTTATATTGTTCATTCAAAGTTTCCATCATTTTCTTAAGTTCTTCTATTTTTTTTATCTTGCTCTTCTTTAGATACACACATTTCTTTAATAATGATTCTTATTTCATTTTTTAGCTGAGAGAATACTTGTGATTTGAGTTTCTCTATAGCTTCATCAAGCTGTTTCTTTACTGCGTTTTCTATCATTCCAGAAAGTTCAGTTGTGTTACTCCCACTGTCTTCCATTTCAGTGTCTCTTGGGTTTGTTCTCAGTGGGCTGGGGGACTGAGACTGCCTCTTGGTCTTTCATTTTGCAATTTTGTTCTAGATCCTATGTGGCTCTGTGTCCTGCGATGCTTGCTGGGCTTTCCTCTGGTGGGTCACCCTGAGCCGAGGAACCCGGTAGAGCTGGATCTTGTGCGCAGCAAGTGTGGGCAGCCTCCCGGGGTGTGTGGGTGGAGCCTCTGCCTTCCTGGTGGGGGCCGAGGCCTCCCGTGCCCAGGGAACTAGGTAGAGTGTACCCCGGAGTGTGGCACCACCCTGACCCTAAGTCTGGCTGCAAGAATTTCAGGGGTTCTGCTATACCAGGCAAGCCTGGGCCCACAATACGTATTGTGAAAGTGAAAAGAGAGGAAGTATTGAAAAAGGGAAGGCAGTGGTCATTGTTAGTCTATTGTTTTGATTTGATGCTGTATTGTCTTTATTGTTCTGTTTAGTTTGGTTTTATTCTGCTTTGGTTTGTCTAATTTTATTATATTTGACAGCGTGGACAACTATTTCAAAGACAAAAAAATGCATTATGCTAGCCATTATTATTTTCCTATTACCTTGTTTTAAAGCACTGTATTGCTTTCATTGTTTTGTTTTGTTGAGTGATTTTATTGTATTTTGATTTGTTTGATTGTATTATGTCTGACCATATAGGCACCTACTTAGAAGATAATAAGAGGCATTATGGTAACCACTGTTGTTTTACTATTGAAGTCCTGTATTGCTTCCATTGTTTTGTTTTTATTGGTTTTATTCTATACTATTTTGTTTGACTTTATGTTGCCTGATCGTATGGGCAGTTATTTTGAAGATAACAAGAAGCATTATGGTGGTCATTATGGATTTTTTTTAATCTGGTTTTGAAGTCATGTAGCATGTTTTGATTGCCTCTATTCTGTTTTGATTGCCTCTATTCTGTTTTGATTGCCTCTATTCTGTTTTATTTCATTTGGTTTTATTCTCTGCAAAATAAAAAAAGTTAAAAAAATAACTGTTGTGGTTGAGGTCTAATATGATTTTTTCCAATTGTTTCATATGATATATATCTATATCTGTATCTATCTATCTATATCTATCTACTATATATATATATATATATATATATATATAAAAGAGAATAAAACAAAACAAAGCAGAACAGAACAGAAGAAAGCAGATCAGGACAAAACAATGGAAGCAACACAGGATTCAACACAACACACCAGGAAATCAACAGTGGCTACCATAAAGTCTCTTGTTTTCTTCAAAATAGTTTTCCATATCTTCACATATTATTAATTCAAGCAAAGAAAAATAGTATAAAACCAATAAAAACAAAAGAGTGAAAGCATTGAAAGTCTTCAAAACCAGACAATAGGAAAATCAACAATGGCTACTGCAATGTCTCTTGTTCTCTTCAAAATAGTTGTCCACAGTTTCACACACATTGAAATCAGACAGTACAGAACAAAGAACTATCAAAACAAAGGATAAAACATTATTGGACTTCACAACAACATGATAGGAAATCAGCAATGGCTGCTATATTGTCTCATTTTCTTCAAAGTAGCTGTTCATATCATTACTCATAATAAAATCAATTCTTGTAAACTCTTCAGGAGAAGTTCTAGGCATGTATAAGCCTCTACATGTGTGTCTATCCTTTATTAGAGGGAAAGACAAAACAAAACATAACAAATTACAAGAAAAACAAGAAACAAAACAGACTAATAAATAACAATAAGAAATAGTTCAAAACAATAACAATACAGGCTTTCAAAACAAGGTGATAGGAACATAACTAAGGCTGTTGTTTTGCATAGTTATCTTCAAAAGAGTTACTCAGATTACCAGATATAAATATGCAAAGTTGACCTAATCCTATGAATGTTAACTTTAGTTCCAAGAACTAATAGATTAGCAATACAATCCTCTTAGCTATCTTAAGTGTATATACCCAAATTTATATCTTTTCTCTTTTTTCTTTCTTCATTTCTCCTTCTCCCTATTTTTCCCCTTTGGGCAGTTTGTTTCCCTTCAACAATATTTACTGAAGATTTTTTGTCTTATTTACACTTTCAGTTTCTTACACTAGGGAGACGATATGGCATTCTTTTTTAATTTTAGAAAAGCAAAACCGAAGAAAGGCAGAAGTAATACAGAATAAAAAAAAACAATAAGGAAACAATACTAGTCAACATATTACATATTGTTATCTTAGAAGTAGTTGTTCAAGTTATGAAATCTGGGGGTGAAAAATGATCAGACAATCAAGTAATGACAACACAAACTATCTTTCTGATGAACTAACAGAGAATTAGTTGTCTAGTTATCTATCTTGCATACTTATACATACATAAAATTATGTGTTTATCTACAAACATATAATCTTTTCCTTTCTTCCATTTCTTCTTTCCCCTTACTCAGCTGTTCTTTAATTTTGAGCACTTTCTTTCCCTTTCCTTATTACAATATCTATTGTACATTTTGGATCTTATTATGGTATTTATACATGTAACATTGATTTATTTCATTTCTGAGTATGATCTCAAGTCGCATCCATCTAGCTATAAAAGCCTCAATGTGATCCTTCTTTATAGCTGAGTAGTACTCCATTGTATGAAAGTACCACATCTTTTTCATCCATTCTTTGGTTGACGGGCATCGAGGCTGTTTCCAAGATTTGGCTATTACAAATCGTGCTGCTATAAACATGGGTGTACATATATCGTTGTGGTATGATGTTTTCAATTCTCCTGGGATTATGCCCAGAAGTGGAATAGCTGGGTCAAATGGGCCTTCCAATCCAAGCTGTTTGAGGAACCTCCAGACTGATTTCCATGTGGTTGCACCAGTCTACACTCCCACCAACAGTGCAGGAGTGTTCCTTTTCCCCAACAGCCTGTCCAGCATTTGTTATTACTTTTCTTGATCCTGGCCATTCTTTCTGGAGTGAGATGGAATCTCAGTGTAGTTTCAATTTGTATTTCTCTAATGACCAATGATGCTGAACATTTTTTTCATGTATTTTTTTGTCATTTGTATTTCTTCATCTGAGAAGTGTGTATTCATCCCAGGTGCCCATTTTTGGTTTGGGTCTTTGCATTTCGGGGGTCTGATTTTTTAAATTCTTTATATGTTCTAGATAAAAGTCCTTTGTCTGAAGGACAGTTAACTAATATTTTTTCCCAATTCGTGGGTTTTCTTTTCATCTTTTGGAGATTTTCTTTGACATGCAAATACTTTTTAACAAGATAAGTTCCCAGTTATTGACTCTGGGAAGTTTTTCCCGTGCAGTTTGATTTTTGTTCATGAATTCTTTGCCTACACCTGCATCTTCAAGATTTCTACCTATTTTGTCTTCCAGCAGATTTAGTGTTTCTGTTTTAATATTCAGATCTTGATCCATTTTGAGTTTATTTTAGTGCATGTTGACAGGCATGGGTCTAGTTTTAGTTTTTGGCATATGGAAAGCCAGTTTTTCCAGCACCACTTATTAAAGAGGCTATTTTCCTTCCAGTGAACATGTTTGGCCCCTTTATCAAAGATAAGGTGGCTGTGTGTGTTTGTAGTTGGTGTTGTATCTTCTAATCTATTCCATTAATCTTCAGGTCTGTTTTTATTCCAGTACCATGCTGATTTTATCAGTAGCTTTACAGTATGACTTTAAGTCAGAGACTGTGATGCCTCCTGCCTTGTCTTTGTTGCCCAGAATTGGATTTGTTATTCTAGATCTCTTCCGGATTCAGATGAATTTTAGGAATGATTTCTCTAGATCTGTGGGATATGGTAATGGTATTTTGATTGGAATTCCTTTAAATCTGTATAACAATTTTGAGAGAATGGCTATTTTTACAATATTTGTTCTTTCTATCCATGAACAAGGGATATCTTTCCACTTTCTGAGATCCTCTTCGATTTCTTTTTTTCAGAGTATTGAAAATTTCACTGAATAGATCTTTTACTGCCTTTGTTAGATTGATTCCTAAATATTTCATTTCTTTGGATGCTATTGTGAAGGGTGTGGCTTCTCTTATTTCTCTCTCAGTGAGTTTGTTGTTTGTGTACAGGAATGCCATTGATTTTTGAGTGGTGACTTTGTATCCAGCTGCGTTATGAATTTGGCTATTACAACTAGAAGTGTTTCAATGGAGGTTTGGGGGTCTTCTATGTAGAGTAGCATGTCATCTGCACATAATGATAATTTAACTTCTTCCTTCCCTATCCTTATTCCTTTTATTTCTCTCTCTTGACTCATTGCTCTGGCTAATATTTCCAGCACTATATTGAATAGGAGTGGTGACAATGGACATCCTTGTGTTGTTCCTGTTTTTAGAGTGAAAGCTTGTGGTTTTTGACCATTTAGTATGATGCAGGCTGTTGGTTTGTCATAGATGGCTTTTTATCAGATTGAGGTAAAGACCATCTATTCCAATTTTCTGTAGGGTGATTATCATGAATGAGTGTTGGACTTTATCAAAAGATTTTTCTGCATCCCTTGAAATGGTCATGTGATTCTTATCTTTGACTCTATTGATATGGTGTATAATGTTTATTGATTTGCATAAATTGTACCACCCCTGCATTCTTGAGATGAATCCCACTTGATAGTGGTGTATAATCTTCTTGATGACTTGCTGAATTCTGTTTGCCAGTATTTTATTGGGGATTTTTCCATCTATGTTCATTAGGCAGATTGGCTTGTAGTCCTTGTTTTTGTTTTTTTGTTTTTTGTTTTTTTTTGGTTGGGTCTGTCTCTGGTTTTTGTATGAGGGTAATACTTGCTTCCAGGAATGAGTTAGGCAGAATTACTTCCATTTCAATTCATTGAAGTGTTTCAGGATTGTTGAAATTAAGTCTTTCTTGAATTTCTTGTAGAATTCAGCTGTGAATCTATCAGGGTCTGGGCTTTTATTTGTTGGTAAGGTTTTAATTACATTTTCAATTTCGTTAATTGGGATTTGGTAATTCAGTAGTTTTATATATTCTTGATCCAGCTTTGGTAATTCATGTTTTTAGGAATCTGCCCATTTCTTCTGGGTTATCAAACCTATGAGAGTAAAGGTTTTTGAAGTAGGTATTGATGATCTTCTGTATTTCCTCAGGGTCTGTAGTGATTTCACCCTTTTCATTCCTTATTGCCTGAATTTGAGTTTCTTTTCCTGTTTTTAATTAGGTTGGCTAGAGTCCTATCAATTTTATTTATTCTTTCAAAGAGCCAACTCTTTGTTTCATTAATTCTTTGCATTGTTTTCTTAGTCTGTACTGCATTAATTTTTGCTCTTCTCTTTATAATTTCCTCCCTTCTTTTGGCTTTGGGTTTGACTTGCTCTTCTTTTTCTAGGTGTTTGAGGTGTAGAATCAGGTTGTTTATTTGTGTTTGCTATGTTCTCCTGATTTGTTATTTCACTGCAATAAATTTCCCACTGAGGACTGCTTTCTTTGCATCACACAAGTTCTGGTAAGTTTTATTTGTATTTTCATTTGCTTGTAGATATTGTTTAATTTTTTCTTTAATTTCCTCTGTGACCCATTGATTGTTCAGGAGTGTATTATTTAATTTCCATATGTTTGTGGAGTTTTTGCAGTTTCTTTTGTCATTAATTTCTAGTTCCATGGCACTATGATCAGATAATATGCATGGAATAATTTCATTTCTTCAGGATTTATTTAAGCATGCCCTATGGGCTAGCATATGGTCTATTTTAGAGAATGTACCGTGTGCAACTGATAAGGATGTATATTCTGATGTTTTTGGGTGGAACATTCTGTAAACAGTTACTAAGTCCATTTTTTCACAAGTTTGAGTTTTGCTATTTCTTTGCTGTTTTCCTGTCTAGTTGTTAATGGGGTATTAAGATCTCCTGTTATAATTGTGGTATTGTTTATTTGATTTTTTCATTTCTGCTAATATTTGTTTTATATAGCTGTGTGCTCCCGTATTTGATGCATATATATTTAAGATCGTTTTTTCTTCCTCATGAAGTTTTCCCCCAACTAGTATGTAGTGATCTTCTTCATCTCTTTCAATCATTCTTGGTTTGAAGTTCACATTGTCTGCAAACAGAATAGTTACTCTTGCTTTTTTTTGGTTTCCTGTTGCATGGAGTATTGTTTTCCAGCCTGTGACTTTCAGTCTATGAATTTCCTTTTGTATTGGATGCTGTTTCTTAATCCATTCTTCCAGTCTGTTTCTTTTAATTTGCAAATAGAAACCATTTACATTAATAGCTATAACTGATATATACTGGCTTATTTTTGTCCTGTTATCTTTCTGCTGTTGTTTTTTTACCTTTCCCCCTCTGTTTAATTGTTTGCCTTGCCTAGTGGGTTTTTTCTGTTGGTGTTCCTTAAGTCGTAGCTATTTTTATGCCTATGTAGAGTATCTTCCAGTATTCTTTGCAAGGTTGGTTTGGTGATCATGAAGTTCTTCAGCTGTTCTTTGTCATAGATGTCTTATTTTCCATCAATTTTGAAGGAGAGTTTTGCAGGGTACATCAATTTGGGTTGGAAGTCATTTTCTTTTAGGATTTGAAATACCTCACTCCATGCTCTTCTTGATTTCACTGTTTGTGTGGAGAAGTCTGCTGTTATTCTGATGGGCTTTCCCTTATAGGTGATCTCTTTTCTCTAACAGTTTTTAATATTCTGTTCTTACGTTGAATTCTGGGATGTTGATTATTATATTTCTGCATGTAGATTTATTTTGGTTATGGCTAATTGGTGTTCTATATACTATCACTGATGTGTATGTCAGTTTCCTTTCCCATGTTTGGGAAATTTTTGGCTATTATTTCTGTAAATAGTCTTTTGATATTATTTGATATTATTTTTTTACACCTATAAATATTATATCATTTTTCCTTGCATCATCTTGCAACTGTTTAATTTTTATTCCTATTCTTTATTATTTGAAAAGATCTTTTCTTTGTTGTACACTAGTTGCAATCTTATCTTTGAGGTCTGAAAGTCTGTCTTCACATTCATTGAGGCAGTTTTGCCAGCTTTCAATGGAGTTTTTGATTTTCTGGATATCTCTTTGCATCTGTTTCATGCATTCTGTGTCTTTCTTATGTTGCTCATCTAAGGTTTCTCTCTTTTTGCAGTGCTCCTCAATTTTTTAAACTATGTCTTCTTTAGATACGTTCAGCATTTATTTTATTATTCTTATCATTTCTTCTTTTACCCGGGAGAGTATTTCTGATCTGAGGTCCTTTACAGCTTCATGGACTTGTTTCTTTACTTCAGTTGCTATCATTTCATAAGTTTGAGGTGTATGCCTTACATTTCCTTCTATATCCACATCTCCTAGGCTTGTTTGGGGTGGGCTGGAGGTTTGAGATTGCATTTTGCTCTTGTATTTTTTCATTTTCCTGTATTTCCCTGGAGAAACTGAATACAAGGTTTCAGTTGCTTCCTGGGTTGAGGATATCTGTCCCTAGTGCAGGGAGTTTCTCCAGTTGAGTGGGTGTCGTGAGTCAGGCCTTACCAGATCACTGATGGCACTCAAATGTTCCTCAAATATTGGGAGTACACTGGATGGGTCTTCAGCACACTGACGTGGTCCTCTGAAGCTTCTCAGCTACTTGAAGTTGTTGGGCAGGACTCTACCAGGTTCTGAGTGGCATACCAAGGCTGAACAGCTGGATGGATACACCGTGCAGGCCTTCAGTTCAGGCCACGTGGCACACCAAAGCTCCCCAGCTGCTTGGGGTTGCTGGATGTGTCCCTACAAGGTTGCAAGCGAGATACTGAGCTTGCATGGCTGGATGGGGTTTGCTGTGCGGGCCTTCACATCTCACCACTGGGCACATGTGGTTCTCAGGCCACTTAGGGTCACTGGTTGGGCGCCAACCAGGCCCCAAAGGACTTACCCGAAGGTCCCCAGCTGACTGGGCATGTTGGGCGCATCCCTACTGGGTTCTGAGAGGGGTGCCGAGCTTGCACGGCAGAATGGAGTTTGCTGTGCAGGGCTTCTGCTCGTGCCACCCAGGTCTAATATGTTTATCAAAAGTCTCACATTTGGAGGTGCAGCCTGGTCTGCAGTGATGAGTCAGGGAGGGTGTGACTGGCAAACGTGTGTTCCTGTTCCTGGCTCCTCTATGATCTCTCTGCTTTCTGTTATTTACTATTGTAGTAAAGAGCTCTTCCCTGCTAGTCCCTTTCACCATGTGTTTCTGCCTTAGTCATTCACATTTAGAACAAAACTACAGCAAGCTGTGAGCCAACACCTCCCTGAAGTCGTGAGAGTCTGGCATTGTGTTCAAGCAATGGAAAAGAGACTGATACAAGGGCTATCTTAAAACCATTTATCAAAAATGTGTTGCACATGTTAGAACGAGATATCAATTTAAGTCATAGACTCCCTAGCTAAGTTTAACAATCAGCAAATATGTGTTCTGGTGTGCACTTACTAACTCCTCCTCGGCTGCCAGGAAGGTTTGTTCTCTCTTCTTTAGCATCTCAAGGCAGGAATGAACCCCCCTTCACCACTGGCAAGGACTCAGCACAGGCTGCAGACTCTCCAAGAACTGCACTTCTCCAGTGTTATCGAGCCTGGCGGCCTGAACTCCCCATGTTAACTTGGGTTTGTCTACAACCCTGGGCTGCCTGGTGGCTGGACTCTCTGCCATCTCTGCTCCTCTGGATGTGGCTATCCCCACTGCTGTCACCGCACCAGGTTCATTCCAGATTTCTTCCTCCTGCCATTCTGAGTCTGCTGGGGGCCTGGAGCTCAGTGTCTCCTGTGACTGGCATGAG
>RJWM01045943.1:0-12507 GCA_004363535.1 Dasyprocta punctata
CTCAATCATCAGAGATGTGTTGGTTCTTTTCCTGAAATTCCCCATGTTGTGGTCAAACGTTTTGTTGGGCAGAGTCCAAATTACTCACGTTTTCTTGTTTCTCTAGTCGTCATGAGTTCTGTGCTACCTCTACATTCCCACTTCTCTTTTGCTTGACTAATACATGTGTGCAGTGTATAATGAATATGTTTACCCTGTACGCTTCCACTTCTCACGAGGGAACTCCCCCCACCGCTTTGGTAATCCTTAACCTTCAGAGAGCACAAATCCTGAGGTTAACATGAAACTCTCACACTACTCCTTATCCTTCTCATGTGGTGTCAGGAATGGTCAGCCACCACTCCTTCCGTCAGGGGAGACATCTGGTCATGTGGTGTGACCATTTGACTGGGTGGGTTAAATTTATGTGCACCTAGACTTTTGGGAATTTCTATACCTGATGCCTTCTTCAACTCCATCCCAAATCCCAACATACATCTCTGTCAACCCCAGAGCTGTTGTCAACCCCTCAAAGACAGAGCTTGAAGGCCCTGTGCCTCCTGGCTTGGTCAAGCTGATTAACGCTCCTTTCCTGCCTGTCGAGCAGGTTGGGGGTGGAAGGGGGATTTTCATGGCTGAGGTCCCTACGGAAAAGAATGCATGTGGTGCAGACATCAGCAACGACAGCAAGCAAGCACCTTTATTATCCGGCTAGTATATATTAGCCATTATCAAGGTTTACATTCTTGTGTACTGTAATAACTCTGTTGTGCGTGTGTGGTTGACCATGCTGTCGTGCTTATGTACCTGTACCCCATTGTGCACCTGCACTAGACAACCAGGTGGTGTCTTTATGTGTCCTCAGATGTCCCCGCCTTTGAAGCAATCTGAAGTGCCTCTCCACACAGTCCTTCACCAGCACCTTCACCAGAAGCCCCATGACTGACTTCTGAAATGAGTGAATGGGATCTGTTCTGTTGGGGGCCTTGAAGCTGAAACATTAGTCTAAAATTCTGGTAACAAATCTGGCAACCCACACCAGGAAAAAGCACACCTTTGGGCATTAGGCTGTCTGAGCTACCAGACCCCACATAAGAGAGAATGAAAGATTGGGTGGTCCCATGCAGCTGCCAAAATTATTTTTATTTCAAGGACAATTGTTTATCTTTGCACTTCTGCCAGTATCAGTTGTTTTCCACTTCTATTTAATAGAACAGAAAAATAAATCCTAAAGTTAGGTTGGCTCTCAGACTTAGACCCCTGGAAAGTCCCTTTACAACTTTGTACCTTGCTTTGTTTTTTTTATTGTGATTTTTATTATGTATAAGTTTGCAGTACACAATGACTTGCTCTTGTTTCTTTGTCCTTTTTATTACTACATGTTTATAGTACATAATTTTTACATTCCTTGTGGGAAACTGAAACATGTACATAACACATCTCAATTCCTTTGTTCATATGCTTTCTTTTCCCTCCTTCCCCTATCCCTCCATCTTTTGAGCCCTCTCCCCTTTTAGACAGATCTACCTCCCCACTTCCTATTGTCTATCTTTGTTTTGCTCTTTATTAATACCTTGGGTTTCTCATTTAGGAGAGTCATGCAATATTTCAGCTTGTTTGTCAAATTTACTTCACTTAATATTATGATCTCAAGATGCATCCATTTTCCTACAAATGACTCAAATTTATCTTTCTTTATGGCAGAGTAGTTCTCCATTGTGTATAAATATCACGTTTTCTTTATTCATAGCTAAATATTAAATGCAGCCAATACATCCACCAATAGATGAATGGATAAAGAAAATGTGATTCTTTGTCTTTTGAGTTCTTTTTATACTTCTGGACTCAGGCCATTTGACTTTAAGAAGGAATTTGCTTTGTCGTGTGAACCCTTTTACATTTTTGTCCTGATACACTAGACACCTGCCTGGAGGACGGAATGCAAATACAGTGTTGTACCATCACGTGGCACACACCACACCTGCAGGGACTGTGGACCACACCACAACGGAACTGACTTCATCAGCCAGGATATGCAGCTGATCAATCACTTTGGCCCTCAAATAAAATACTTTGGCTTGGTTTCATATGTGCATTCAAAAAATTTTTTAAGAAACCAAGGTTTGAGGAAAAATAACCACCAACTGTGGTGAGGAGAGCTGACTTTAGCCACTGGCTCCTCATTTTGCATCGTGTGATACCATCTGCAGTTCAACAGGCTGGTTTTGCTGAGTTGTTGGTGCAGCCTCAAGGCAAAGTGTAAGAGGAGGCTATCAGCCCACGCAGAGACAAAGCTCCAAATTACCAGTGCTGAGCAGACCACACGGAGAGAATGCCCAAATAGCCCCTGGGGGGCTCACCTGCCCTTTGAAGCCACCAGGCTCACACAGTCAAAGCCTCACAGAGCCAACGCCACAGACAGAGCCCAGAAAATTAAAGAGCTGCATTTTCCACCACCCAACTCCATGCCAACGGATTTTGGGATTGGCTCCAGTCATCAGCAAACTCCAAGCCCGCTTTGTGTTTTGTTTCCCTTTTGCAGAGGACAGCAGTGGTATTGACCTACTTTTCAACCAACTTGATCACTGAAGAGGCCAACACCTGAAAATAGAAACTAAGTCAGGAAGGTCAGCATTTCCAAGAAGAAACAATTTACAAGCCACTGGCTCCAAGAAAAGCCCAGGGCAATTGTAAACTTCAAAAACAGTGTGAAGTTTCACTCTGAAAGTGATTCTTTCTGCGTAACAGGCTAGAGCTGAAAAAGAAATGCTGTGTAGCGACTGCCATATTTGAGAGTGTTAATACAGGAACCTTTTTGGGAAGGAATTGTTTAAAACTGAGCCACAGAACAACTATGAAACAACTTCACTTCGGAGTTTCCAGTGTTATCCTACCACAGTGACTGCATGAGAGACAGCCGCAAGAGAGGGTGCAGACAGAAACCCACCAAGAAGTTTAAATTCAGGCCTCGAAGGACACAGGTCCCACCTTCCATGGTGAGGAAACACTCCAGTATGGCTTTGAGAGACAGCTGAATCTGAAAGCACTGGCTTTAAATCCAGTAGTTTTCTTGAATCCCCACCTCATTGCCTACATGCAGCACAGAGACAAGTGGTCTGATTGCTTTCCCCGTCTACCATAAGTGAGCAAGGATACACAGTTTGGATGTTTGCCACAGTCCAGGCTGTACAGACAGAAGGGTCTCTGGAGTAGGGTGACACCACACAAAAACAAGCCAAGAAAACTGTAACTTTCTGTATTCTAAGACAGCAGATCCTGGAAAGAAACCACTCATTCAAAAATATTGCAATTTTGTTCTTGTGGACTCTTTTTTTTCCCATTGATTTTTGGAGGCTTACTTTTTTTGTTTTTGTTTTTCATTTTCTTATTCTTCTTTTTCTTTCAATTTTTCTTCTTATTTTTTTCTACTCCTTTATTTTGGTCTCTGATTCCTTCTTTTTCGTGTTTGATTTTTGAATTTCTTTTATCTAATTCCATTAATTTCCTTTTGCTTGTTGTTTTAGTAACTTTTCTCACTGCTAAGATGAAATACCTGGCAACCAAGGTTAAAGGAAGAAAGATTCACTTTGCTCACAGTTTGTAGAGGTTTCAGTCCATAATTGACTGGCAGAGGGGCAACAATTCATGGTGGCACAAAATAGCAAAAGCGAGAAGAGAGGGGACAAGACTCTTTCTGTCCCCTGTATTGCATGCAGGCTACCCACCGTTTGGTGGGTGTAGCACTCACACCCTTAATCCTACCCAGAACTATGCCAATCAGTAGACTGATTTACTAATCACACATCCTTAGTCTGAGCACCACACACTCTCGATTCAACCACCTCTGAAAAAGCACTATGACCTCATGAGGTGTTGGAAGGGACATCTATACACAAACCATAACACTCCTTAGTAGGGTCCTTTGTCTCATTCTTCTCTCTTTCTCATCTTCTATCGTTTAATTTTTCACATTTTACTTTTCTTCATTCTCCCATTCCCCAAGTCCTCTATCTTTGGTAGTATAATCAAGCATTATTAATTTTAGATACTTAACTCTGTTATTAATGTCAAATATTTTTCTATTGTCAGTGCAGCTGTAGTTATTGCATTAATAGATATCTACTGTAGTCGACATTTGATTTGTCTTAGTATTTATACTATAATCTATACCATAATCATAGATTTCTTCTCTATGGCTAAGAGTGGTACATTATTGCTTTTTATGGTATGTCAATAACCAAACCAATTTGTGTTTCATACTATTATTACCAGTGATTTTATTGCTATTGATGGGGTGGAAAGTTGCTATTAATTGGTTTTCTCTATATGCCAATATCTGAATAGCTTCATGTTAATTATGTCCATCTAAATCTTGGTTTTGTAGGTAAATTAAATGTGGTAAATATATATAATAAAATATCTGATTATACATAGGCCTATCAAATGTGTTTTATAATTTAAGTTTAAAAAATGGGTTTAGCAATTGTTGTTGGTTGATTTCTTGATTGTAGCCATTCTTTCTGGAGTGAGATGGAAGCTGTGTTGTTGTAATTTGTATGGCAAGTGATGTTGAACACTTTTTCGTATATTTATTTACCATTTAAATTTCTTCATATGAGAAATGTGTATTCATCTCACATGCCCATTTTTGGATTGCATCTTTGACTTTGGGGTCTTGTGGTCTTTTTTTTTCCAATTCTTTATATGTTTTAGATATACCTCCTTGGTCTGAGGGTCAACTAGCTATAATTTTCCCCACTCTGTGTGTTGTCTTTTCACTCTGTTGGTGATTTATTTTGCTATGAAAAAGCTTTTTAATAGAATGAAATTCCATTTGTTAATTCTTTGTAGTATTTCCCATGTGGTCTGGGTTTTATTCATAAAGACTCCACCTGTACCTGTGTCTTCAAGATTACTACCTATTTTCTCTTTCAGTACATTTAGTGCTTCAGTTTTAATATTTAGATCTTTGATGGGTGCAACTTGAAGTCATACTCATAAATGAAATAAATCAGATTCACATGTGTAAACACTGTATTGTCTCCCTAGTATAAAAAACTAAAAGAGTAAATAAGATCCAAAATGTACAATAGATACAGTGAAAGGGAAAGGGAAAGAAATCACTCAGAAGGAAAGAACAACTAGGATAGGGAAAAGGAGACAAGAAAGAAGAGGAAAGATTATATGCCTATATATAAATATATATAGTTATCTATATAGTTATATAGTTATACAGACATATATAGTTATATAGACAACTATACAACTAATCTCTGTTCATCAAAAAGAGCAGTTTGTGTTTTCATTGTTCAGTTGTTTGATCATTATTTTCATGCCTATAACTTGAGACTTTTGATCTATTTTGACTTTAGTGAATAGTGATAGGCATGGGTCTAGATTTAGTCTTCAGCATGTGGGTCTAGTTTTAGTCTTCAGCAAATGGAATCTCATTCATTAAAAAGCTTTTTCATAGCAAAATAAATCACCAACAGAATGAAAAGACAACACAGAGAGTGGGAAAAAATTATAGCTAGCTGACCCTCAGACCATTTTAGAGTTTTCCCAGCACCATTTATTAAAGAGACTATCTTTCTTCTAGTGGACATGTTTGGCTCCTTTGTCAAAGAAGAGGTGCTGAGTGTGTTTGAAACTGCATCTGCATCTTCCCATTTGTTCCACTGATCCTCAGATTTTTTATTTTGCCAGTACCATGCTGATTTTATCACAGTAGTTTTACAGTATAATTTAAGATCAAGGATTGTGATGCCCCCTAACTTGCCTTTTTTACCAAGGATTTCTTTTGCTATTCTAGTGCTCTCCTGGTTCAAAATGAATTTTAGGAATGTTTTCTCTAATTTTATGAAGTATGCTAATGACACTTTGAGTAGGATTGCTTAAATCTGTATAACAGTATTAGGAGTAGGGCTATTTTCACTATGTTGATTCTTCCTACCCATGAGCAAAGGATATATTTCCATTTTCTGATATCCTATTTGATCTCCTTTTTCATAGTACTGTAATTTTCAATTAATAGATCTTTTACATCCTTTGTTTGATTGATTCCTAAGTATTTCATTTTTTTTGGATGCCATTGCAAAGGGCGTGGCTTTCCTAATTTTTCAGTGAGTTTGTTGCTTGTGTAAAGGAATGGTATTGAGTTTTGAATATTCACTTTGTATCCAGCTATACTACTGACTTTGGTTATTAAATCTACAATACTTGGTAGAGTTTTTTGGTGTCTTCTATGTATATCATGTGCAAATGACAATAACTTAAATTTGTCCTTTCCTATCCTTTTTCCTTTTATTTCTTTTTCTTGTCTAATAACTCTGGCTAACTTTTCCAGAACTATATTGAATAGGAGTGGTGATAGTGGACATACTTGTCTTGTTCCTGATTTTAGAGTGAAAACTTTCAATTTTTGACCATTTAGTATGATGGAAGCTGTTGGCTTATCATAGGTGGCTTTTATCAAATTGAGGGAGACACCATTTATTCCAATTTTCTGTAGAGTTTTTGTTGGATTTTGTCACAGGCTTTTTTTTCTGTAGGGTTTTTGTTGGACTTTGTCACATGCTTTTTCTGCATCTATTGAGATCATGTGATTTTTGCCTTTGGTTCTGTTAATATGGTATATTGCATTTATTGATTTGTGTGTGCTGGACCACCCCTGCATCCCTGGGATGAATCCTAGCTACTCATGATATATAATCTTCTTGATGATTTGCTGTCTTAGTTACTTTTCACTTGTTGCTAAGACAGAATATGCCCAAAATTAGGGAAGGAAAGTTTATTTCTTACAGTTTCTTGGGGGCTTCAGCCCATACTTAGTTGGCTCCAAGGCAACATGGCATGGCAGGGCAGCCATTGATGGTGGCCACCAAACAGCAAGTCATGAAACCACCAAAACAGAGGGCAAGAGAGGGAAGACCTGCGTTCCCTTTGCCTTTACACTGTATCTCGACTCCACCCCTGGATGGGTGCAGCACTCACATTGCCAATCCCAGCACTGGACAAAAAACCAATCACAAATGCCAGACTCAGTCCCATCCAAATTACAAGTCATTGTGGGGACACAGCCAAGACATTTGCTGCATTCTGTTTACCAGTATCTTACTGAGGATTTTTACATCTATGTTCATTGGGAAGATTGGGCTGTAGTTTTCTTTTTTAGTAGAGTTCTTCTCTGGTTTGGGAATCTGGGTAATATTTGCTTCCAGGAAAGATTTTGGATGTATTGCTTCCCTTTCAATTTTCCTAAAGAGTTTCAGCATTAGTATCATTAGTTATCTAAATTTCAACTGTGAAACCATCAGAGCCTAGGCTTTTCTTTGCTGGTAGGTTTTAATTATGTTTTCAATTTCATTGGTTGATATTAGGTTATTTAGAATTTTTTATCTTCTTGATTTAGTTTTGATAATTCAGCTGTGTCTAGGAATCTGTCCACTTCTGTGTTTTTCATCTTATTGGAATAAAGGTTCTTGTAGTATGCAATGATACACTTCTGGACTTATGTAGAGTCTGTTGTGATTTCCCCCTTTTCATTTCTAATTGCTTGAATTTGTGTTTTTTCTTTCCTCTTTTTGGTGAGGTTGGCTAATGGTTTATCAATTTTATTTATTCTTTCAAAGAACCAGCTTTTTGACTCATTGATTCTTTGTATTGCTTTCTTAGTTTCAATTGTAATAATTTCTGCTCTTATCTTTTTTTTTTTTTTTTTTTTTTTTTTTTTTTTTTTTTTGCACCGGGGATTGAACTCACAACCTCGCACCTGCCAGGGCAGGCGCTTGAGGCACTGAGCCAAACTCCCGGCCCTGGTTTTTCGAGGCAGGGTCGTACTATGTAGCTCAGGCCGGCCTTGCGCTCGCGTTGTAGCCCAAGCCGGCCTCGAACCCACAACGCTCCGCCTACCTCAGCCTCCCGAGTGCTGGGATTAAAGGCGTGCGCCACCACGCCCGGCTTCTGCTCTTATCTTTATAATTTCCTCCCTCATATGAGTTTTCAGTTTGATTTGTCCTACTTTTTTCTAAAAGTTCGAAGTTCAACATCAGGTTGTTTATTTGAATTTGTTATGCTTTGCTGATGTAAGAGTTTATCACTATAAAACTCTCTCATAGGACTGCTTTCATTGCATCCCATAGGTTTTGGTATGTTGTATTAGCATTATGGTTTAATTTTATATACCATTACCTTCAAGAAATCAACCAGTAACAAATGCTGGTAGGACTATGCAGAAAAAGGAACACTTGTCCACTGTTGGTTGGAGTGTAGACTGGTGCAACCACTGTGTAAAACAGTGTTCAGATTCCTTTAAAAATCAGGATTAGAAATCCTATTGGACCCAGCTATTCCAATTGTGGGTATCTTCTCAGAAGAATGAAAAACATCATACCACAGTGATATATGTGTACCTGTGTTCATAGCTGCATAATTTGTAATAGCTAAATCTTGGAAACAAACCAAATGCCCATCAACTGTGGAATAGGTAAAAAAAAAAAAGTTGTATTTTTATATAATAGAGTATTACTCAGCTATAAAAAAGGACCACATTAAGACTTTTATAGGTAAATGGATGTGATTTGAGTCCATATTCATAAGTGAAATAAATCAAACTCACGTGTATAACTGAGGAATGGATAAAAAAAGACCTGGTCTTTTTTTATGTATAGTAGCATGCTAATCAGCCATAAATAAGGACAAACTTGAGGCTCTTATAGGTAAATGAATGCAACTTGAGGCCACATTCACAATGAAATAAATCTGGCCCATATGTGTAAACACTGCATTGTGTCACTAGTGTGAGAAGCTGAACAAGTAAATAAGATCCAAAATATACAACAGATATTGAGAATTGGGAAGAAACTGTTTAAAACAAAACAGAATGTAATGGAAGAAAGGGAAAAGGATGGAAGAAAAAAGGAAAAAACATATATGTGTATATATATTTATATGTACAAGATTGTTAAGATAGTTATACAGTTAGTTTCTCTTAGTTTAATGAAAAAAATATTTGTGCTAATATTGCCTGGACATTTTTTTTCATACCAATGTCTTGTACTCTGAGTAACTATATGAAGATAACAAGGCACAATGTATTAGTTATTGTTACACTCCCTCCTATTAGCCTGATTTGAAACTTTGTTGTATTTTATTTCTATTTTTCTTCTTCTCTTTAAAGAAAAATGAGACAGACACTGTGATGTGGGAAAAGGGGAAGAAAGGAAAGGAAAAGGAATATATATATATATATATATATATATATGATAGTTAAAATAATACAGCTAGTTTCTCTTCAGTGATTGAAAAGAAAGGTCTATGCTAATATTCTTTGAACAATATTTCATAGCTCTGGCTTGTACTCTGAATAACTACTACGTTGACAAAAATATGCATTGTACTAATTATTGTTACTGCCCTACTGGCCTGTTTTGCAACTGTTTTATTATTTTTACTATTTTTCTCTTTACAAAAAAAAAAACAAAAATAGTGTATAAAATGGGTTTATTATTAGTTTCTTCTTGGTACTTCATAAGGTTGCCCAGAGTTAAAATTCTGATAAATAATGCTTTAAAAAGGGAAAGTTATGTTTCTATTTAAAATAGTATATTTTATCTTGTTTTAAAAAGAATATTCTTTCCAAATTCAAAAATTTTGTAAAGTTTTGTCATATGTAGTATCTTATGTCTCAGTAGATGTGACTCAGTGGTGTTTCTTCTTAATTTCCTGAAGGAGCTTGGTCCATGTTTACATGTGGAATAACTTTCACAATGCTAGAACATCTCAGATACAAGGTACCGGTATGGGACAAGTATTTACCCCAACAGTTTGTGAATCTTTCTAGAACTTCTGGAATTTGCAATTTTAAATTCCCATGACCCAAAGTTTCTTTTATAGTCTTACAAGTGGATTCGCTTATGGATGTCCTTATTATCCTGGACAGTTCCCTTTTGATGATGTGAGAATTTGGTTAGAGAATAATTTATTAGGGTCAATGCAAATATTCAAGTTTAAAAGCTTCAGAAACACTTCAAAGTTTTAAAAATCGCATTCCCTTTTAATGTATGTAAATGCAATTTCTAGGTCTTGACTGTAACTTTTGCTGTAGCAAAAAAAAAAAAGGGTTTGAGACATTGTCTTGTATTTATCAGGTATTTTATATTTTGTAGGCAATGTAGAGGTAACTATTAAAAATTAAATTAGAGGGATATGTAAATAAAATATCCGAATTGTTCATAAATAGGTCACAATACTACAGATACTTGCAAAGTATTCTTTCCTTCTTACAATCTATGCATGATAATATATTTGTCTCTTAAATATATTTCATAGGTTGCAACTATGATATAAGATCAAAATGTAGCTGACCCTTAAGTAAATTTCAGAGTAACTACTCTAGATGGACAATAAGTATCTGAAAATGAATACATCTGTGGAACACCAAGTGAAAATGAGTTATTATATAGCATCTAAAAGTTATTAGGTGTTGTATTTGTTCATCATTTTAAGATATTCTGAATGTTAATAATTTGCATAAGTACAACTCATTTAATGTTTCAGTAACAATCAATTTTAAGAAAAAAATATTTTTCTGTAAAGAGTTAATAGCTATGACTCTCACCTGGTCTGCTAATGGATTTGTTTATAATGACCTAATGCTAAAGTTTTCAAGAAATGATAAAAAAGGGTTACTTGCTTGTCTTTAGTAGATTAATCACTCTTATTGGGTCTAGTCTCTACTTAAATTAGGTACTTAAGATGTGTGCATGTGTCTTTTGTTTTTAATCACACTTTGATTTTACAAAAAAAAAAAAAAAACTCTTTAAAAGTACAGAAACAAAAGATTTTGGTTTTTTCCCGCCCAAGAACTTTATGTGTTCTTTCCTAGATGTGCAGTGCTTACAAATATATGTGACACCGTTTATGACACAAATATGTCTGATAACATGATTTTTTAAACTATCAGTAACCTGTATTAGAGGTAGTAAAATTTTGAATGATTTAAAAGCCATATTCTTGTAGACTGATCATGTATTCTAAAGTATATATTTTGAATAAAACATTTCTAAATAGGAGGCGCTGACTACAACACAGTCTCAAGTTGTTATTTTGTAGGTCTGACACTCTTCAGATTTGCCTCCAGGCATAATTCTGATACCTTTATTTTTTGTGCTGACTATGAGGAGTGGCTGAGCTGGAGAATGACCATACATTGAGGGCCAGTGCAAGGTCAGTTCAGAGAACATGGAGCACCAGAGGTGAGCCATGTGAACAAGTTTTGGGGACTAGAGCAAAACCAGTGCCAGGGACATGAGCTGCCAGAGGCAGACAGACAGTGTAGACAAGCTCACCTCTAGCGCGGTGGCAGATCAACAGGTATCTGGCCTTGGTGTTTCTCTCTATGAACTACAGCACAGATAGCTCTAAAAATGTTTTGCTTTTAGACCTTGCACCTTGGACTCCATGATGCACTCACCCCTTTTTACTGTGTGTCTTAGTTACTTTTCGCTCATTGCCGAGACAAAATACCTGATGCCCAAAATTAGGGAAGGAAAGGTTTATTCTTACAGTTTCTCAGGAGTTTCAGTCCATAAAGTGGGCTCCAAGGCAGCATGGGATGACAGGGCTACAGTTCATGGCGGCTGCAAGCTGCAAGCCACAATCCGTGCTGGCAAGAGAGAGGGCAGAAGCTGGGAAGCAAGCAAAAGGAAGACCCGCCTTCCCTTATACTGTATCTCAGCTCCACCCCTGAGCGGGTGTAGCAGTCATGTCATTAATTCTGGTGCTAGACAACAAACTGATCACAAGCATCAGACTCAGCCCCATCAAAAGTATGAGGACTTGGGGGTACATAGCATATCCTATACACTGTGTATAAATAAAGATGAAGACGGTGCTGGATTATCACTGCCTTTCCATCAGAGAGGTCAGGTCCCATGTGGTCCCAGCTTTCTTTTTATTATGTGTGTTGTTTTTCTTTTTTTAAATCTCCTGTCACCCCTCTCACAACCCCATTAGCTGCAGTTGACTTTCTTGAGGGTCCAATTCCTTTCTGACTGTATAGTAATATCTATTAACTTAGCTATCTATAATACTACTAGAATAAACAATGAAAGATGAAGACAAAATCAGAAAGCTAAAGTAAACCAGGGTAAGTTTTTGACAGGTTTTATGGTTTGTGTTTAGATGTCCCCCCAAAGCCTCATGCAGTCATGGAGGTGGCTAAATCTAGTATTTGTGATTGGTTCATTGTCTAGCACTGGGATTGGTGGTGTGAGTACTGCACCCGCCCTGGGGCAGGTAGCTGGCATACAATATAAGGGAAGGAAAGGAGCTTGCTGTCCCCCTTTTGCCCTTTTATTCTTATTGCTTGTGGCGATCACAAATGGCTGCCCCTTACTCACACCACCTGGCTTGGAGTCAACTGAGTATGGACTGAAACCTCCACAAACTGTAAGCTAAATAAACCTTTTCTTCCTTCATTTTGGGCTTCAAGTATTTTATCTCAGCAGTGAGAGAAAAGTAAACAGT
>RJWM01045944.1:0-12545 GCA_004363535.1 Dasyprocta punctata
CAAACAACGAAGATGATATGGGACTTCAAAACAAGGTGATAGGGAATTAGCAATGGCCACCACCTTTGTAAGGAGATCCCTGTAGATGCTACACGGCGTATCGCTGTCCTCTGAACAGATGACCAGACCACCGGCTTCAGGCCTGCGAGGTCAGAGAACACCTGACACCACGAGCACTGAGCTGTATTCCACCTCGTTAGCTATCACTGCAGCCTGGGTTTCTCTGGATCAGCGGGTCGATTAAGAGGCGGAGGTGGGGGCGGAGGGACATTGGCGCTTCCTGTCTCCCCGCCCACGAACCAGAGGGGCTGGGGTCTGGCTCTCCCCCAGTCGGCCCGCACGTGGCACCACCTCACGGGAGGTCTTCGCTTTTTGTTGACTTCTTGTTCTCCTCCCCTGCAGTCCGAGCATGGCGCCGACTCACGGGAGAGGGCTGGCAGCATCCGCTGTCTTACAGCCGAGACCCTGGGAACCCGGCTGAGGCCCCCAGGCCTGCGTTACCATTCTTGGTCAGTGTGATGTGGAGACCCAGCTGGGGTGGGGGAGACCAATGCGTGGAAACCAGGAAGCGGGGCTTTGGGGGCCCTGGGGCCAAATGCGAAGCCTGCATCACGCCGCCCGCTGGGGCTCTTCACCCCCATCTGGCCGCCGCTGAGGGCCTTTGCACTGGAAGCTCTTGCAGGGCTTCGCGTGTCATTTCCCCAGGTTGGCCGCCGGCATTTCCTCTAAACCTGCGACTGGCTGCTCTACTGGTGGGGTGGGCCCAGCGCCTGCGCCAGCGCGGTCAGCGAGGTCTCTGAGAAGTAGCTGTGGCCCCTCTATCAGATCCTCAGACCCAGGGCGGGGCGCCCCCGGACACAGCCTGAAGGCGCCTCCGCAGCCCCAGTGGGCTCAGTTCGTGGCCGGAACTGGCCATGGACCCCCACGTCTGACTTAGCTCGGGCTCCCTGCAATGCAGACCTGTGTGTGGAAGGTTTGGGGGTGCCCACAGGGGGCACCAATGTCCTGGAGGGAGGAGGTGAACCTGGATATATACAGGGACCTCGGGCAGCCCCATGGGGGGCCCTGGAGCTGGTGGACCTCCAGAGTCACCCTTGGCGAAAACAGGGACACCAAACTTTCATCCCCCATCTGGTCTCTGGACTTGTACTTGCTCCGGACAAGGGCCAGGTAGCTCCTCCAGTGAAGCACAGCTCTTGTGACCCCTGGCACCCACCTTTCCCTGCAGCCAGGCAAGTGAGCCTGGTGAGGGCCACAGGGCCTTTGCACGTGTTCCACCCTTCACAGTGAGGACTCCTTCACTGAGAAGCCTCCCCGCTCCCAGCACTGGAATGCACCTTCCTGCTTCCCTGTGTAACCAGGAACTTCTCACGGGCAGGACAGTCTCACGCGTCTGTGTTGCACTGGTGTGGTGCCTGGCAAGGAGGAAGGAAACTGAACATGCCGGGAAGCGCGAGGCCGGTTCCGTGTCGCCTTGGATGAGTAGGCAGCTTCCTTCCCTGAGCCTCAGTTTCACCGTCCGTAAAGTGGAGGGATCCGGACGCTGCCTGCTAGGGTGAGACACCTGGCGCAGGTCTGTGTTTAATCAAGGCGCTGCTCCCGGAGCTTGCTCACCCAGTAACACGAAGGCAGAGGAAGAAGCAATCACGGGACCCCGAGTGGGCACCCCGGGAGCCAAGGGCCCTTAGTCACTGAGGGGTGTGGGGAGGCACGAGGCGGGATGGGCTGGTCTGACTGGGTGGGTCTGAGCGAGGCCCAGGGGCCAGCTGAGCGGGCCCATTTCAGAAAAGTCCTGTTTTTGTGTGTGTGTGTTTTTTGTCTCTCAGAGACAGGGCCTCACTATACAGTTCAGGCTGGTCTTGGGCTCACTTTGTAGCCCAGGCTGGTCTCGAACTTGCAACGATCCTCCTGCCTTGGCCTCCTGAGTGCTGGGATTACAGGGGCACACCACCACATCTGGCAAGTCCCAGCCCTCATCCTCGCCTTGCTTTCACAGAGAGCTCCGAGGGTGCGTCTCCTCTGCGTTTCTCATCTGACCCCCAACAGTCCTGTGGATGAGCAGGAAGACATCACAGAGGCAGACACTTCCTCCACGCGTTCGGACCTCAGCACAATGCACTGATCACGCTGGCGTCACACCAGCGCCCGTGCGGCCTCCTGGAAATAGGAAGCAGCTTCGCAGGGGTCAGAGAGCCGGCTCCCCTGCATCCTGTCTCCCGTGGGGCCAGCCAGGCCGGATACCCCCCCGCAAGCCCACCTCTGTCCCCTCTGTGCCCTCCCTCAGCCGAGAGAATGCTTTCCTGTCCCGGGTGGAGAGGGGCCTTGTCCTAAGGTTTGGGGGTCAAAGGGAAGCCACACTGTGCCTGGACGCTTCCAGCTCTGCGTCCGTGCTTGCAGCTTTAGTCACAATTGTCAGAAGGTGGAAGCTACTCAAATGTCCATCAAATAATAAACGAATAAGCACAATGTGGCGTATTTTCAGTCATATAAAGACATGCCGATACACACATAGATGAGCTTCGAAAGCACGGTATTAAGTGAATGTCAGTCTCAAAAGACTGGTACTATGAGGCTCCATTCATGGACACTCCTCATTTAATGACCGAGTTCTGTTCCTGTGACCAGGTCGCTAAATAAATTGGTTGCTAAATGAGGACTTGTAAATAGTACGTACATTACAGTGTTTAGAACAAAGATATTGCCAAAGAAAGCTCCAACCTGATGGCTTCACCTTTATTTGCACGACTCTTCCAGGCAGCACTGTAAGGTATAACACAACATAAAAACTATAGCACTGTACTGTACGCTACCATTAGCAAAATCACAGTACCATACAGTAGAAGAAGCCACCACGAGACTGCACTGCCTGTATCATAAGCATGAATGTGGGTGCTGAGTCTGAAAAGCGCGCCTCAGTGGTCGGTCCTAACAGTCGTTAAACAAGGAACACAATTGCATGTATGAAATGTCCAGAACTAGCAGACCTAGAAAGAAGAAAAGGGATCTTAGTGGGTGCCCTGTCCGGAATGACTTGAGGGGAACGGGGCTCCTTTTCAGAGATGCAAACGTGTTCTAAATGTAACCGCGCTGGTGGCTGCACAAGCAGCTGGGGCTACAGGTGCGCCTCACTGCAGCCAGCTAAGAGGGCAGCGTCCGCTCTAGACAGGAACCCGTACTGTCGCTACCCAGCCAAAGCAGAATGCAAACCATTCGTGAAAACTTGGGTTTGCTGATAGCTGCATTTTCAGAGATGGATGGGAAACTAGCAAAATTAATCTTACTAATATATTTCATATATACAAAAACTATTTCAATGTTTATATTAATATTACTATTAACATAAAATTGTAAAGAGATATTTTAACTTTTTCTGTAGTAAGACTCCCAAATTTGGGGTGTGTTTTACACTCACAAGCACCTCAGTTGGCCTAAACTCCAAGCTCCCCATAGCTTCGAGGTAAGGACCCGCGATCAAGACCCCCCACAGGGCCCAGGTCGCCGCTGTCCCTGCCGCCGCGCAAGCTGTTTTGTGTCCACACCAGAAAGCGGGGTCCCTGAAGGCACCTCGAAGGTCAGGAGGCCGGCCCAGGGCCTCCCTGCATCTCGTCCACCTGCTCTGTCCAGGAAGGCTCAGCAGCGGGGGAGCGCAGAGGCCACGGGACAGAGAGAACAGCCGGGGTCCCGCGGTGCCCAGCCCCGGTCGGAGTCCCTTCCCTCAGGCTCTGCGACACTCCTCCAACCCAGGAAGGAGCTCTGCTGGGACGCTCGCGGCCAGCTGATCCCGCAGCTGAGCCTCGCCACCGCCCGGGCGGGCGCACTCCTGGGCTCAAGGTGGGCAGCAGCTGAGGCCCCGTCTCTGCCTCTGCGTCTCCCCAGGTTTCCCCGCCCATCAGCACTGCCCGGGAGTTGTCAAGCCAAGAAGCCTGTTCCGGAGGAGAGCGGCGGACGCCTCCCTCTCGCCCTCCCCAGCAGGTCTGGGGGAGGCCTGGGGCTCTGCTCCATCTGCTCACACCCAGGGCCCTGTGCCCTTCCTGTGAAACCGAGCTGCACGTGCCCATCCCGTCCCCTCGCCCCTCACCAGCCCCACACGGAGCTACTTACCTCTCTCCCTCTGTCCCAGCTCCAGCGGGGAATCGGGTCATTGCACCACGCTTCTGCAATACATCATCTGCACGCTGGACGGAGACGGCCTTTCAGAGGGAAACCGACCTACGGGATTTGAATCCACACTTGCAGAGATCTGGAAAACGGGCCCAGTGCTGCACACGTGTTTCCTGAGACTCTGGCTGTTTCCAGGAGCTCCCCTGGGCCCTGGGAATGCAGTGACCAGCAAAATAACCGAGAATGTGTGTTTGCTGGCAGGGTTTGCAAACTGTTGAGTGAATGCACAACACAAACCAGAAATCAGCTCTAAAGAAAACTGAAGTCGAAAGCCAAATAAAGGCAGACGGTGTGGGGCACACCTGTAATTCCAGCACTCTGGAGGCTGAGGCGGGAGGATCACAACTTCAAGCTCAGTCTAGGCAACTTTGTGGCTCAGCAAGACCTTGTCTGGAAATAAAAAAATGAAAAAGGATTGGGGATGAAACTCAGTGCGGAGGCCCCGTGTTCAGTCACCAGCACTGCAAGGGAAGGGGAACACACAGATAGTCAGCATGTATTTTAAGGGGGGAAATGCATTCAAATACTGATCGTGCAATTACTTCTGTTAAACTTATTAAAACAAAATCCATTATAATGTCTTAAAAGTGCTAGTGGTTCTACATGCTCTCTGATGCGAACTCACGTTTCCCACCCCATTCCCGCTCCACAATTCCCTTATCTAGAAGGTGGGACTCCTTTAACTCTTTCAGCTATTTACTCTGGTATTTATCCCCATATACTTATTTTTTTTCAGGGGGCAACAATGGTAAATACATTACACATTGTCATCTCCAAATCATTCACTCAGAGCACAAGACATCTGCATTCAATTGTAAAAACAATACTGGCACAAATCTTTCTCTTCAGTGAACTCAGAGAACTCAGTAGTATAACTATCTATTTTTTACAAACATATACCTATGTTGTTTCTTTCAGCTTCTCACACTACTGTATCTCCATGTATTTAAGCCACACACTTATATGAATACACAGCAAAACTTGGATAGCAAGTAACTTGCTCTGCAAGATTAACTTGATAAACGAGCAACGTCATGCAATAGGAGTAGTACGTGACACTGAATGTCACGTGATCACAACTGAGTCAGTGGCTCCTCCTCCTCTCTCTCTCTTTCTCTCTGTCTCCCTCTGTCTCTCTCTCTCTCTCTCTCTCTGCAGGAGTGTGGGTGATCACCTCTTAACACCAAGAGGTTATGGAGGAGATCTCATCTGCAGAGGAGGACAAAAAGGTAGAGGAATCCCTCGTTTCAAACGAGATCAGGGAGATGTGTAAAATGTGGGAAATGAGCAAAATTTTGTAGAAAACACCATCTGAATAAGGCTGGAGCAGTGCACGTGATGAATATGTTTCACGACAATGCAATGTCACGTTTCCACGGAATCCTCAGAAGAAGGTGAAAGCATGTGTCCTGGGATAGGTTCCTTGTTAGAACTGCCTGAAAAGAAAAAACTTCCACTGAGCCAATAGCGGGGGGCTCGCTAGTGATGGGGAAAGTCATCCTACACTCCCTCTCTCGTTTCCCTCACAGCAGCCACTCACGATTTTGGTTAATTCAAAATTCAGCGCCCACACCCTACAAGTGAAGTATACTGTATAGTAACGTTTTTTACGTAAACTAAGCTACAAATCATCACCTTTTCTTCATTTACTTAGCTTTCCATGTGCTCATTAGGAACGCTTCACTAGCTTTCTTTACAGGTGGCAACTCCTTGGTGCGACCAAACCCTTCTGGTAGAGGGGCAGTGGCCCTCCTTCCCGGGGACAGCCCCTGGCCGCTTTCGGACAGCCAGGAGGCTCCTTCTCCAGTCATCCCCATGGGCCATTTCAGCTATGTAAGATAGCATCAGGACTTTTCCCCTTAATATAAAGATCAAAAAATAGAGATAGTCTTAGGAGATAATCATTTCCCCCCATAATTCTCAGGTGGCAACTTTAAAACTGCTTTTACCAGTGAAACTGGTAAAATAAATTTTTAGCATTCTTTGCTTTCTGTTTTCTGAACAGGTCTCGATTCACTCAGATTTGTCAATATGCTTAGAAAATCCTTTATAAGGATTGATGAAGTCACCTTAGTTTAATGAAATTCACATTACTATTATACTATCAAAGACTACGCTCAGAGACCCCAAAATAATCACTCAGACTCTTGACCAATGCCTAAGTACAAATTTGTTTCTACAGCGTGCAGTAAATGATTCAAATAACCTAACAGTAGCTCAGATAAAACTTGAAACTTGCCTGTTTAGGACTGAACTTCTGCTAACATTTTTAAACCACCTGAGTCTCTAAACTGTATAAGATGGAATTAACTGCTTAACAACTTCCCAGGTAAATAGGCTGAAGCCGTGGAGGTCATGTATTTGGAAGAAGTCCATAACGCTTCTAGAAAGTCATCTTTCTAATGATCTTTATTACTTAGTAGGTTCTGCCTGAGACCACATAAAGGAATGCTGTCTTCTCTTTTCTTCAACTATTTGGATTCCAGCCCTAAATGGTCACTATCTTCCTTATCGGTTGAGCGGAGAATATGAATAGTTGCTCCTGATGTATTTGGTTTTGCAAACTGCAAGTTAAACTAAACCTCTGGTCCTGAAACCGGGTGGATGGTGTTTTGGGTAGGTATTGGATGAGGAAAGGTATTCTGGAATGCAAATACAAAGGAGACGAATTAAGCAATCCCACGGTTTGGGTAAGCGGTTCTGTTAACAATCACATTCAGAGGAGGAGGAACCCCACTTCTGACGGTGCTGCTGCCAGAATGAGCGGCTGGAGGGGTAGAAGGTCCCAACGCATCTTGCTTTCTTGCTAGCCAATTTTCATTTAGTGCTTTATTAAGCCACATTATTAATTTTTTGTTTTTTTAGAAGCTGTTTCTTTATTCAAGTTTTCGAACTATAGTTTCTCAATGTTCTTGTAATTTTCGTACCGCTTGCGCTTTAGCTGGCAGAGACTGTCCAGCATCTTATAATCCCTTTTGTAATTTTTTTAATTTTGAAGAGAATGTAACCAAATGAAATAAAACAGAACAGAGTCAATCAAAACAAAACAATGAACATGGTACACGACTTAAAAAAAGATAAAAGGAAATCAACAATGACTACCATAATGCCTCCTGTTATCTTCACAATGACTGCCCACACCACCAGGCGTGATAAAATCAAACAAAATAGTGCAGAACAAAAGCAATAGAAACAACACGTGGAAGCAACACAGGACTTCAAAACAGTAGTAAAACAGCAGTGGTCACCGTGCCTTTTGTTATCTTCACAGTAGTTGCCTATACCATCAGCCATCATACAATCAAACAAAATAAAATAAAATCAATCAAGACAAAACAATGAAAGCAATACAGGGCTTCAAAACAAGATGATAGGAGATCAGTGATGGCTACCATAATAAATTTTGTTTTCTTTGAAATAACTGTCCATTCCCTTTTGTAATTTTTTCCTCCTTCTCAGTCAATGGTTCTTCTTCCTGAATAGTAACTGTGTTCTTCAGTTTCAGCTTACCCAGCAGAGTTTTCAGGTCCCCCTGTAACTTTTTGGTGACTTTATTTGCCTTCACACGTTCTGCTGACACTGATTTTACCGTAGCTTCAAGTTTTCCCAGTTGTATCTGATTTTTCTCACCGCGTTCTTCTAACGAGACGCCTTGTTTCTGGGTCGTATCAGATTGTTCTAGTAACAGGCCTGTCTTTGTCCTTAATTTCTTTGTTCTAAAACTGCCACTCTTGTTTGTAACTGATTAACATGCTTGTTCTCATGGCATTCAGCATGTAGTGTGGCATTCTCACCACAAAGGGAGAACTTTTTGCTTAGTCTGCTCCAGCTCCTTTCAACGCTGGAGAGTTTAAACTGTCTAGCAGTGGAGCTTCCTGTATATTTCCTCCCGGTTAGGTCTTTATTAGCTGCTCCTGACTCCATCTGTTTGATAGCTGGTGGCTGTGTCATGGATGGAGGATTTCTAAATGTTTCTCTGTCATCTATGCTGCTATTGATAGTGAACCTGTGCCACTATTGTGGAAAAGTGCCTGTTTTATAAAATATTCTGAGAATTTCACATTACTACTTTAGAAAGTCCCTCATTTTTGGAAAACTGTGATGCTTTTTCCTTCCTATCTGTCAGTTTCTGAGACTGCTTGTCAGTGAGGCTGTATGTGACGCCCGTTCATCCCATCACTTGTCTAATTCTTGTGAAAGGAAGTCTTTTTGTGTGTGTGAGGTTCAACTGATAATAACTTCATCCAGCAATTGTGTCACTAATAACTTTTCTCCCTTGCTACATTTCCAACAGCCTACTAGAAATGGCTTTGTCCTCACATCATTTCCAGGTAAAAGTGTCAGTGAGAGGTGTGTATGATGCTTAAAAGCATTTGTCTATACCACATTTAAAAGTTCAGGTGATAATCCAAAATAAGCTGCTGAAGAAATTAACTATAGCAGAAACCTTAGGATTTCTTTGACATATTCTCAGTATACCGCAGGAGGAGATCTGTAAAGTTTTGTGGGAAAGCTGCGAAGTCTACCAGAAGACCCTGCTGGAATTTTAAACTTAGAAAATCTTCCTCAGGTATAACAAGGCTGTTTTGAAAAATGGATCCATATCAGTCAGTCGAATAACTTAGTCCTCTCTGTGCACTGGACTAGAAGCTGATCGGAGCTCAGGGCTCACGCGAACATTTACCCTCCGTGTGTGGAGGTTTGGGCTCCCATCACTGGACCCAGCAGGGCGGCATCGCAGAGGAAAACCAGCCCACCCAGCGGCGGGCAGAGCTGGCAAAGCTCCCACTCCCGAAGGCGGGCATCACGGAGCTCCAGCTTCACGGCTGCTCTTCTCGACGTCTGGCCCCAGTCCGACCCCGAGGCTCTCCCCCTGCTCCGCCTTTTCTTGGCCCCTGGCGATGGTGCCATGCGTTGCTGTGGACCTGTTTCGCATGTCGTATGTGGCATCCCGTGGGCCCTTGCCATGGTACTGTGTGTTCACATCTGTCAGACGTGGAGAAATTTTATCAGCACTGTCTTTCCCCCTCCAAATTCTATTCCTTCTCTATGGAACTCCCGTTACCTGGATGTAACCCTCACACACACACTTCTTCTCTAACGTTATTATGCTACTTCCTTTCGTCATCTCGCTTATGATGCTAACAGACTCAGTTCTCTGGGTGACTTCCTTAATTTCATTTTCTAACTTTTGGCTTTCTGTTGTGCACTGGCACTGACGTGTGAAGCGCCGTTTTTGCTCTCTGTGTATTCCCTGATCGTAGCTTCTCAGGGACCGGGCGGCGGGGGGACTGTGCTGGGGACGGCTGGTGCTTTCTTTCTGCCGAGTTCCCGTTTCTTCCCAAGTTCCTCCCGTTTTGCTCTGTCTTTGCTTTCGCCTGCGTGTGACATTAGAGGCGTCGCTGCAGTGTCCTTCCTGTTGGAGCCGAAAGGCAGCCCTCCATGTGGACAGGGCCCCTGGACACACAGCTGGCCCTTCCCCGGGGGCCTCCCCGCTTCCCCGTCTGCGTCCTGTGCCGAGCCAAGCTCTTCCCCAGAAAGCACCTCCGGGATCCACCGGGAGACCCGAGCTGGCCGCCAGCCTGAGAGGGCCGGGGTGCAGCGGACCCCCAGCCTGTGGACACTACCGAGTGCGGTGTGGCCTGGCCCCATCGTCCTTGGCTGTGCTGCTGCCCAAGGAGCAAACATCTGGACGTCTGCTAGGATGAGAGAGAGAATCCAGTGGGGTCAGAGCTGCTCTGCTACAGTTAGAAACAATGAAGGGGAGGGAGGCGCTCCCATTTGATTCTTCAGTCAATCCCCCTTCCTGTCCTAAGAGAGGTAGAAAACCAAGTAATGAACACCCAGGAGATCTCTGGCGCTCTAGATGATCTCCTAGCCTGACCTTCAGTCACCTTCAGCCTAGTCCCGCCTCATTAAGGGTTCATGAATATGTACTACCCGTCATGCATGTAATTAAGATCAGAGTGGATTCAGGGCAGGCATGCGGTCAAGAGCTCCTGAGAGGACACTGCACCTGTCAATCACACCGAGCGATTCCGGGAGGCCCCTGGCTGAGGTGCGGATCCTCTAAATCTTGAAAGCCTAACGCATCATGGGCGGCCGCTGCTGTTCCTGTGTGCTGAGGGCTGTGCGCAGGGCCTCGGCCTTCCTTTCGCCCTGCACCATTTTTTGATCTGTGCCACATCTTTTGTCAGCATGGACTGGCCCTGAGCACAACCTCCCGTGACCTTCAATGAATGGAGCAGCTTTCCACTAGCTACCGGGTGCATACCTGGCAATCCTTCCCTCACCGTACACCAGAGCCTGGACTATCCCTGCACACTACACAGCGACAATCTCATCTACACGTGGGCAGTAACTCGGCTTTCAGCCCCCACACCCAGTGTTCAGGGGATTCGGCTGTAGTGCACCCCACCTCCGTAGGCTCTGCCATTCGCTGGTAGGTGAAAATAGTATTGAGCGTCTCTTCCCGACTCCTCAGTCCTTACCATTACTATTTACTTCGCTATTCTCTTTTATCATTGTTATTTTTATGGTTTGAAAAGAATTCCTTTAGTGTCATTTTAGGTGCTTTCTGGGAAGGAGCAGTGGTAAAGGCATGCAATTACCCTGCCACGGGTAACCTGACCTCTTACCTTAGTACTAAGTCACGTCTCCAGGCCTCCTGTCTCATCTGGAAAAGTCTGCCACTCAGACACACCTTACAGGGCCACTGTAAAAATAAAAGGAGAAGCAGGGTGTGGTGGCGCACGCCTTTAATCCCAGCACTCAGGAGGCTGAGGCAGGAGATTGTTGTGAGTTTGAGAGCAGCCTGGGCTACAAAGTGAGTTCAAGGCCAGCCTGAACTGCATGAGACTTTGTCTCAAAAAATAGGGCCAGGGATTTAGCTCAGTGGCATACGTGCCTGCCTGGCAGGTGTGAGGTTGTGAGTTTGATCCTCGGTACCAAAATAAATAAATTAATTAATTAAATAAATTAAAAAGAGATAAAGTTTGTAGAACTTGATACATGATTTTTGAAACATAATATGCGCTCAGTACTCTCTTTCCCTCAAAATAAGACCTTGGTGAAAAATAAATAGCCTTGAAAACCAGAGATCGAAAACACCAGCCCGACCAGCCCGTTCTCGCCTACCTGGCCTCACCCTTCCCGTGCTCGGCGGCTGCTCTGCAAGGTGCGGAAGGCGAGGACAGGCAGATCGGGGTTAACGTTTTTGATCTCTATTTTTCAAGGCTGATTATTTTCCAGTAGGTCTTATTTTGGGGGAAAATATGGTATACGGCAGTTGTTATTTTTGGTTACCAAATACATTCTGAGACAATGGTGTGAAGTGCAAAAAAGAATTCAGATTACAGTAAGTCAGAATTCCAAAAATTAGTAACGGTTGGACAGGAAAGTAAACATTGGTCAAAGATTCCTCTTCCAACACCCATAAAATTTTAAGAATATGATAGGTGGTCACAGCCTGGGTTCCTTTACATGCAGCCCTGCCCAGAAACAGAGGACCAGAAGAAATGACCTCTGAAATGACAGACACAGTGGGCCCCTGCTGACTGAGACCCCGGGGAAAGCGGGGAGGCACGAGGGAGGCGTGGCTCCTGGGGTTCGCACTGCTCACCCTCTAGACCGGGAGTTTGTCGGAACCCTGGGCCCCTCTGCGGGAGGCAGCCCGGGAGGAACACGCGGACGGGCTGCGGTTCGGGGTGCTACTGCGGGGCGCACTTGCATCAGAGACAGGAAACACATTCGAATGTAAACGAGGACCTTGCTGAGCCTCAGCCTGACCACAGCTGACACGAACCAGGGTCCTGACCGCTCGGGCTTCGGCAACACGCAGCTCCCTTAGACGCTGAGCTTCTGAAGGAAAAGCATCTGCACAATGTGGCATCTTTTTTATCCAGGGCAAACTGATGCAATGAAAAGTGAAAACTGAGAATGTTTGGAAATTTATAAGCTTTGAGGAAATGAGGGACACAGACAGAGAGACAGACAGACAGACAGACAGACAGAAGCATGCTTTTTCTATGGGTAAATGATACCTGCTGCCCATTGTCCAAAGAAGTTTTGCATGCACAGCGATGCCAGTGTGGGAGGAAAACAGTCGTAGGCAGTTTACAGGTGATAAAACACACCGGCAAAAGTCTTTTGCAAAACCCGTCCTTTAGAAGGTGGGTGGTGCCTCCACAGGCGCGGAGCTGGTTCTCAGACAGGGGGTCGGGAGCTCTCCGGACAGCGGCCCCGCGGCAGAGCCGTGCGGCCAGAGGTTCCAGATCCTGGGCCCCACGCTAAGCGCGTGTGTGTGTGGTGTGTGTGGTGTGCGTGTGTGTGGTGTGTGTGTGTGTGGTGTGTGGCACGTGTGTGGTGTGTGTGTGGTGTGTGTG
>RJWM01045945.1:0-12572 GCA_004363535.1 Dasyprocta punctata
GGTGATCTGATAGGCTCTCCAGGCTGGGGTATCCTTTATACACATCCACTCCCAAGGCTGTATTGGCGAGATTTGGAATTTATTGTCTAACTGAAGCACTAATTACCAGCTTTCTCTCCCTTTGTCTTGTAGTCCTCTTTTCAAATTTATTTTGTCTCCCCTCTCCCACAGGCACTTAGTCACTCCAGCTCCTGAAAAGGAAGTTGCCGCTTGGGCTCTGGCGAGGGAAGGCATCTGGGTTTGGCAGTTCTCTCTGGGCACTTTGGGGTAGCAGAATGGCAGGAGGACTCATATATACATTCATACATGTGCTGTTTTCATTTTGTCAAAGTTATATATGCTTATAGCTTAAAGAGAAGAATTCCATGGGATGTACTTTTTCTTTCCTGCACGACTTTTTGTTTTCCCTAGCTCCAGTAACTATCTGCTTCTTTTGCACTTGCATTGCCCATGTTTTTCTTTTTCTTTTTCTTTTTTTCCCCTGAGACAGGGTCTTAGTTTGTAATTCAGGCTGGCCTCAGCACTTGTGATTCTCTTGCCTTAGCCTACTGAGTGCTGAAATTAAAGGTGGGTGTTACCACACTTCGTTTGTTTGCTTGCCTATTTATGTACTGATCACTTCAAGGTCTGCTGCTAGGTAGGCCTCCTGTTTCAGTTTTGCTGTCCTGAAGAGTCTCCTAGAGCCTCTTTTAACTGCAGTTTGTAACTTTGTCTTGGTGGGGCACACTCTACAATGGCTTGTCAGAAAGAGTGTCTCGGAAGCTTACCGGAAGATCACACTTGATTATTTGGTTGGATATAGAATCCAGAGTTGAGTTCTTTTCCTTTTAAAAATGTGAAGACCTTCACCAATGCCTTTTGTTTCTCAGCAATATAAAGAAGTGTTATTCTTCTTCCTCAGTTTGTATGTGTGTACATATATATTTACAAATATATATGCAAATATATATACATAAGTATATATTTACAATTATATACTTACAGATATATATATATTTATATATATTTGACAAGTTTGTGGCTTTTGTTGTGGTCAGACAACAAAAAAAAGTTAACCTTGCTGTACTGTGGTAATGACCTATATTTGTGCATCTTGTGGAACACACAAAAGAACTTGTAGTCTAGAAACTCATGCCCCTCAGTTTGAGGAACTTTTCCTAAATTATTTCTTGGAGGGTTTTCTTTCCTGTATTTCTTTGGTTCTATCTTTCTGAGAAATGCAAGTATTCATATATTAGATTTCCTAGATTGACTTTCTAACTTTATCTTTTGAAAATCCTTTTTGATTTGTATTTTTGATTTCCCTTTTTTAGTTCATGTTTATCTTCCAAATCTTTTATTGAGTTTTACTATTTTCTCCTCTTCTCATTTTATTTCCAGATTATTTCCTGTACAACTGCATTCTGCTAAAACACAGAGTCCACAGACTAAAGTCTCGCATTGCTGTCCTTTGCCTACAGAAGGAATGCTTTGCTTTTAGTAACCAGTCTCATCCCATTAGGCCTCTTCATGTGAGGAAGGCTGCAGCTGCTCCAGCCAATTCACCATATTGGATACACAAACACACACATGTATTTGCTCAGACTGATACCTCATTCTATAGTCTTTTCACTCTGGCTGCTTTCACAATTGACTTTGGCTCTGCCTCCCATTGAATTATGAAGTTCCTGAGGGAATCAGCCACCTGTACTTTCCGCACCTGCAGAGGCTTCAGTCCAAGGCAAGTAGGTGTTTAATCAGCGCTGATGATGGTTTTTGAATACGTTGTATGTGTTAAGTGCACTTATGTGCAAACCTCTGAACTACCAGTCTGGTAGGTCCAGGCATGGGTGCAGCCCGATCATTGTACTCAAATGGTAACACACACCCACACACACACCCACATCCATACACAGCTGACGGTAATCAGAGCATTCTGAGAGAGATGTAACATGCAAGGGGAATTAAAAATAAAACTTCCAGCCAAGGTACAGTGGTGAAAACCTGTCATCCCAGCTGTTCAGGAAGCTGAGGCAGGGGGTATTGAAAGTTCAAGGTCAGACAGAGCACTGTAGTGAGACACTGTGTCAAAATAAAATAATATTAGTGATGATGTTGTTGATAATGATGGTAAAAGGTAAGGAATATTGCTGTGTAATAGAGCACTTGTCTAGCATGAGTTCTAGCCCCACAAACCAAATCAAACCAAACCAAACCAAACCAAACCAAACCAAACCGAGCAAAAACCAACCAACCAAAAGCCCTTCCTGTTCATTCTGGTGAAACCACACACCAGTGCCTTTGTCTGGGATATGGAGAATTCCTCTCCCTTTGGTCATCTCTCCAAGCTCCTGTGCGCTCCCTCCTCTTTCCAGCACCCAACAGAAGTTTCCAAAATGCCACTGTCTGTGAACAGGAGCAAATGGGGAAGAGCTGAGGTCTCTGAGTTCAGGCCAATCTCGAGCCTGGTGGGATCTGTTCTTGGTCTGAAGGTGGCCTGACCTAGTAGTAGCTGTGTCCTGTGAGCCAGACTCTCTGCAGTGCTGCAGGTCTGTGAGCTCACTTCTACCTCTTAACAGATCTGCAGGAAGGTGTTGTCATCATTTTAAGCTCAGAGAGCCAAAGAGCAAAACTCAAGGAAGGTCCCAAAAGACAGAGGAAACTAGAACAGGATCTAGACCTAGGTCAAGTTCTGGTGATTCTCTTTCCACACAGTATGGAAGAAAATCCCAGGAAGAAAGGAATCCTAACATTCTCATGTGTAGGCAGCTCAGGGGAATGAGGGAGAAAGGTGGGCTGCAGGGGTCCCAGGGCTTTTGTCTCTGGACCAAGACCAGATAGAGATATGACCTAGGAAATAACAATGCCTTTTCATGCACAGCTCCTGTGCTATACTGGGGTGGTGGCATGGTGAGGAGCTGGGATGTATCCTCTGTTTGTGGCTGACATCCTCAGACAGGTGGCAAGGTAATGTGAAGTTTTGCTCAGGGAGCTGGAAGGAGGAAAAGGCCCAGCTATGTCCTTCCATTCTTCGCCCCAGAGGAGGCTGAGCTGCCTGAAGCCACATGGTGAGTGGGGCCCAGGATGGGCCATGGCCCGGTTCTTCTCTGGTCCACACTGGGCTTTTCCCTTTGCAGAACTCTACCAAGAATCCAGTTCAAGGAGAGGAAGGAGCTGCAGAAAATGAGTTGGGAGGGAAAATAATGGCCTTATCCAGAAGAATCAAAGATGTTCAGACCCTGTGACCAGCAAGTCCTGAGTGGTAGCTGGACATGTGCTCCAGGGGACATGGATGACTGTCCATGCAGTAGTTCTTGTGGGATGATAGCAGAAAGACACAACCCAAATGTCCATCACAGCAGAATGGGTGAGAAGACTGTGTCACAGTGTGTAGGGTGAGGGAACCACAACTGTATATAGATACAGTTCAGAAATGTAATGACCAATGACAAAATCAAGTCTTAGAAGAATACATGGTGTGATTTTGCTTCTGGGAACTTTAAAAGACACACAAACCTACTGTTTAGGCCCATGATAGTGATCAAGTTCAATAGTCAAGTTCATATAAACAGATACAGTGAAATGGTAAACAAGAACCAAGGAATGAGAACACAGTTCAGGATGGCAGATTGTGATAGTTAATTGTGGTGTCAGTTTGCATAAGAAACTCAGCACGGTAGTTTAGGACAGTTCTAGGTGGATTTACTGAAGAGAGAAGATCCACTCTAGGTCTGCACCAACCAATAGGCTTGCAGCCTGGATGGAAGAAAAAGGGAAAGAAGGAAGTCTGCCCCTTTGGGTCCTTTAAAGAACCTCCATTCTTTGCCATCGCCACCTTTGGAAATTTGTTCAAGGTTCCAGTGCAGATTCTTTAGCCTTCCAAGGCAGACTCTTGGACTTTCCAATATAGACTTGCATTGGTTTTTATAGCAAGGTTCAGGTCTTGCACTTTTAGCTGGATCTTCTGCCTTTTCAGTGTGCAGATGGCTCTTTTGCTTTTTTTCCACCCCTGACTCTGCAGGCTGCCACTGTAAGCCTACCTTGTAAATCCTTCATATATATATATATATATATATATATATATATATATATATATATAGTTTTTAAAAAATCTGTTCCTCTAGTGAGCCCTAACTGATACAGTGGTGTTTGTGGCTACTGCTATGGAGGAGGAAAGGAACTGGGGTTGGGAATCACACAAGGTCCCAGGTAGTAGTCAAGTTCAATATATACAGCTGGATGTTGTGAATATGGATGGGCAATGCATGTTCTTATTTTAACCTTATGAACATTTTAGAACTGTTATTTTACCTCCTAGTAAATACATATAACAGACATAAAGGAGATAGTTTTATAAAATACGGATATGTAAATAAAAAAATATAAAGCACTTATGATCTTACTCCTAGAAGAGAAGTGAGGCCACTTCTGGGTATAGATCACTCTGGGCTGTCACAGAGTATTTTCGTTTGTTTGCTTGTTTATGTGCTTGTTATTTTGCATTTATCTCTATCTGGATGTTGGTCTGGGCTGAGAGAACCTGCATTGGATGATTTTTCATGGGGGAGAACGGCTCATTGTCCATCTCCATGCCCAGCAGTTGCCTAAATAAGGGTTTGCCCTTTTTTGTGGTTGAAATGGAAGGAAAAGGTGGTAGAGATTTTTTTCTGGGGCACAGGGGTGGAGAAGAGGGCAGACCCTCGTGTGGTGTGAAGAATTGGATTTTGGCCTGGATGGAGAGGAGATGGAGCAGACTACGGGATACAGTTATCAAAAGACCTGATGGGACCCTGTGATCAAGGAGGCCCACTGTGGGGTCCAGCTCCAACACAGGGTCAGTGTAGTGCTGACACCAAGTGGGGGCCAGAAAGCAGCCCCCAAAGGAGGCAGGCCTCACCCAGGTGGCCCCATCTACACAATGCCTTCTTGAATGGCACACAGTCCCCAAAAAGAGGTAGTCAGGCTTCCGCCTGAGAATGTGAGGCACCCCTTCCGTCTTTTAGCAGTGCCTGGAGAAGAATTTTGGAGGCAAGTGATAACATTTCACAGTTAGGCAGATGGAAGCTTAGAGTTAATCAGGATTTGAATATTAATGTTAATCTAAGTATATTTATATGCACAGCTGTCATTAAATAATATTTGATTAAATAATATTTAATGGCTGCTGTAGTATTCTGTTCGTTGGGTTTATTAGGGTTAATTTATCTGATGTCTCATTGTTGGGAAATTAAGTTGTTTTTCTCTACAAGCAACTCTGTAATAAATATATGTGAACATTCACGACTATTTTCTAAGGAGACATTCCTGGAGATAGACTTACTAGGGCAATGGGTTTGTAAGATTTTAAGACTTGTGATGTGAAGTATTAAACTGTCACCAAGAATTAATGTGAGAATTTATGCTTCCACTAGCAATAAAAGTACCTGTCTTTGTATACTCTCACTAAGATGGGGTATTATTATTTAAAAATGTATTTTGCAACTAAAATGGTCAAAAATCGTGATGATTCCTTTACACTCGCATTTCTTTGGTTTTGCAAGAAGATAAACTTCATTATATGTTAACTGGATAGTAATTTTTTGGGACATTATTAGTTGATATCTTTGGCTATTCTTTTTTCTATCTGATTATTCATATTTTTCTGACATAATTTGAATTGTTCTTTATAGACTGAGGATGAGACTCCTTTTTATCATATGTTTTGAGCTTTCTGGTTTGTCTTTTACATTTTGATATGGTTTTTGTTTTTACTTTTGTTGTGACATGGTCTCAGATTTATAAAACTTTTTTTTCCCCACAGACCCACTCAAGAGCAAGTTGCTGACCTAATGACCGATTATCCCTGGTAACTGTAGAGAGTATTTCCTCAAGCAAGGATATTCTCCACACAACCACAATGCCACCATTAAAATCAGGAAGCTGAGCTTGTACATGGACACCAGCTATTCATCAAATCCCATTCAACCTTTGCCAATTATCCCAGGAATGTTTTTGATAGCAAAACATTCCAGTTCAGAATCACATGTTACATTTAATTGGCATGTCTCTTTAGTTTCCATCTGGGATGGTTTCCTCAGTCTGTCTTTGACTTTCATGACCTTGACACTTTTGAAGGGTACAGGCCAGTTCTTCTGTTGAATATCCACCAGGGTGTTTTCTCTGAGTTTCCTCATGACCTGCTTCAGCTCCTCCATATTTAGCAGGGACATCAGACGTGAGGCAGAGTTCTTGTTCTAGCTCATCAGATTATATATAATTTAGATTTTTCTCATTACTGGAGGGCGAAGCTTTGATTACTTGATAGAGTTTCAAACCAGTTTTCCCCTGGTTTCTCTACTATAAAGTTATTTTTTTCTGTTTATAATTAACAAACTTTTAATGGAGAACCCTGAGACTGTGCAGATAATGGGAATGTGTGCCATGTGCCATTCTATGTTGTCAGCGTTTGACTTTCTTATGATTTTTTTTTGTGGCAGGGATCAAACTCATGACCTTGCACTTTCCAGATAGTTGCTTGTGCCACTGAGCTAAATCCCCAGCTCTTTAGGATTTTTACAGGGGCTCACAACTAAGAGTTTGCCTTAAGTCTTACAGGAGACTTTGCACTTGGACTTTTTAGAAATGCTGAAACTGTGAGGACATTGGCAACTCTTAGAGTTGGACTAAATGCATTTTGCACAAAGGGATGCGCATGAATTTTGCGGGGGCTATGGGTGGGATGTTGTGATTTATATCTAGATGTCCCCCAGCTGCCTCATGCACTCATAAGCAGTACTTCTGGAAGGTAATTGGATTATAGGGACTCATACTGACTTGCTGTTAGAATGTAGAGTCTCGTCAGAAGAGGCAGGTCAGTGGTGGTGTGGCCTGGTAGGGTTTATCTCCCTCCCTGGCTTCTTGTTTCACTCTCTCTTTCCTGAATGCCATGCCACAAGCAGCTATCCTCTGCCATACCCCTGCGCCATGCTGCTGTATCTTGAAGCCAACTGTCTATGTACTGAAACTGCTACCAAACATGAACCCAAATAAACTTCTCCTCCTTTAAGTTGTGGAAGTCAAATATTTTGCTCCAACAATGAGGAAAGTGACTAAAGCAGTGCAAATATCTTTCTTTCCCAAAACTTTCAATTTACTCATTTGCATATTTTAATCTCTATAAACCCATGTATTTATATTGGGTCATTGGATTACAAGCTGTTATTTTCATTGATTTTGACGCTCATGCTCCTTAGATCTGGCCCATTGGTATCATTTCAAGTGAGCCTCTGTATTCTTTTGATTTTTTTCCCTCAGCCACTGAGCACTTTGTTCATTTTTGGCAAACTAAGGTGCTCCTCACTAATTTCTCTGTAGAGCCTTGCTTTCTTGTTTGGAAGCCAAGATCTGGGTCCTAGGTGTGCTTGTTGCTACTGCGGTGTCTTGAATCTAAGCTTCTCTCAGTGGACACACGTACAGAAGCATATATTCATACATTCACATCTATATACATTATATATAGCTTATATCATATTAGATGAATTTTTAATGCTTGCTATTGTGGAGTAAATTTGTAAGATATTTTTAGCTGATAGTCATATATCTCTCTCTGTATAAGGTTGGCACCCATGTAAGAGGGACCTAGGGCCAGGTTAAAAGTGGGGAGATTGTGGATGTCAAAGCTCACATTAGCTCCTCTAGTTCTGATCACACATATCTTTGTTTTCCGTTGCTATCACAAAATACCTGAGACTGGATGATTAAAAAAGGGGTTTATTTTGGCTCATGATTCTGGAAGTTGGTAAGTCCAAGAACATGGTGCCAGCCTCTGTTGTCTTCTGGTGAGAATCTTGTGCCACCCCAATGCATGGCAGAAAGTGGAAGAATGCATCAGCATGTGCAAAAGAGGAAAATACATGGGCAGAATTGCTTTATAACAACCTGATTTTGGGATAATTAATCCAGTTCCTTGAGATTTGCATTAATCCTTCAAACAACCTAATCATCTCCCAACACTACCACAATGGAAACAAAATGTCAGCATGAGTTTTTGGGGACACATACCACATTAAAACCATAGCAATACCCCATAGGGCATGTTCTGGCTTTCTCCTTTTCCATTGATATAACTGTCCACTGTGACAGTAAGGCACCTGGTTCCCATCATATCATCTGTAATTGTATTCATTTATTTGTTCAAAATCTTGTATGCAACCCTGTCCCTCTCCCAAGTGCAGATGGCCATCTTATCCTATCAAGCTCCAACACCTTGTTCTGGATCCACCTCTGTCATGATCACATCCTCAACCTATTCAGGCTGTGATACTCATGCTGGGCTCTCCCCTACATTTCAGATATTTTCTCACCCCCTTGAGCTCTAACATACACACTGAACCATCTCCCACCACTTTGGCTTTCGCAGTCTTTGACAACCCACAGTGCCCCAACTTCCATTCAGGCTCCTGCCCAGTCTTGCATGGATGGCAGTTTTCTTGGCCCCAGCTAATGGTGTTTAGCTTAAATTGTTCTGGAAGGGAAAGGGAGAATGTATATGTAGTATTTTGATGTATAAGCATTCTTCATTTTAAAGAAAATGCATTTATTAGCCTTTCCCTTTAGGTTTTCAAAATTTAGTTTCACACTTAGGTCTCACCAATCCATCTTAGCTTAGGTGTCTCCAAAGGAAAACCAGTGTCAAAGGCCTTTGTACAGAATTTATTTTGGGATGTGATCCCAGGGAAGAGGGACAGGGTACTGTGAAGAGCAAAGCACGTAAGGAGGGAAAGCTAATTTGAGACAGGTTTAGTCCTGAGGGGGTCCTGCCAGGATCTGTAGAAAATGCCTCAGCTAGAAGAGGGACATTCACACCCTTGCTTTTGTCTCCCAAGGGTTAAGGATTGTCCTAGATGTATTAAATCACATACATGTACAGGCTTGTGTGCACACCAGAATGACTGGGTGGGCTGCAGGTGTCCTTTAGAGTTGTATTTTTTTTACTTGTTTTTTTAAAAATTTTATCTTAAAGAGAATAAAACAAAACAAAACAAAACAGAACAAAGCAAATCAGAACAGAACAATGGAAGCAACACAGGACTTCACAAAAGGACAACAGGAAATCAACAGTGGCTACTATGATGTCTCTTGTTTTCTTTGAAATAGTTGTCCATACCTTCACACACAATACAAGCAAAAAAACAAAATAGTATAAAACCAATCAAAACAAAAGAATGAAAGCATTATGGGACTTCAAAATAAGACAACAGGAAATCAAGAATGGCTACCACAATGTGTCTTGTTCTCTTCAAAATAGCTGTCCATACCCTCATACACAGTGAAGTCAAATAATAGAAAACAAACTAAAACCAATCAAAACAAAGGGATGAAAGCATTACAGGACTTCAAAAACATAACAGGTAATGAACAATGGTTGCTATAATATATTGTTTTCTTCGGAATAGCTGTTCATACCATCACACATAATAAAATCAAACAAAACAAAACAGAATAAAACCAACTAAACAAAAGAATGAAAGCATTGTAGGACTTCAAAACCAGATAATAGGAAACCAACCATGATTACCATAATACATTCCATTATGTTCAAAATAGCTGCCCATACCATCAGGCACAGTAAAATCTAACAAACAAGACAGAAAAGAACCAAACTTAACAAAATTGTGAAAGCATTACAAGTGTTCAAAATAAGAAAACAAGAAAACAAGAAATTGAGCCCAGTATGGTGGCACATGCCTTTGATCTCAGCACTCAGGGGGCTGAGGCAGGAGGATCATTGTGAGTGCGAGACCAGCCTGGGCTACAAAATGAGTTCAAGGCCAGCCTGAACTGCGTAGTAAGATCCTGTCTCAAAAAATAGAACTGGGAATTTAGCTCAGTGGTGTAAGTGCCTGCCTGGCAGGCACAAGGTTGTGAGTTCGATCCCCAGTACCAGAAAAAAAAAAAAAAAAAGAAAAAAGAAATTAACGCTAGTCACCACCTTTTCCTCCTAGGTGTTTGCTCCCCTATCACTTTTATAATATCTATTGTGTTTTGGGATCCCACTAACTCCTGTCTTTTGTGCTAGTGTTCACCCATATGAGTTCAGACTGTTTTGCCCATGAACATGACCTCCAGTTGCATCCATTTACCTACAAGTACCTCGCGATTATCCTACTTTATAGCTGGGTAGCTTTCCATTGTATGAAAATACCATATCTTTCTTATCCGTTCTCTGGTTGATGGGCAAGTTACCCTTGCTTTTTTTCTGGTCTCCTGTTGCATGAAACGATTGTTTTCTCCCTTTTGATTTTCAGTCTATGAATTTCTTCTCAAGTTAAATGTGCTTCTTTTATACAGTATATTGATGGGTCTTGTTTCTTGTTTCACTCTCTGTGTTTTTTTTTTATTGGTGAGTTGAGGCCATCTATGTTAATGGTTACAATCAGCATACATTGGTTTGTCTCTGCCATACTATCCTCCTGCTGTTGGCCCTCCACTTTTCCCCTTTATTCAATTACCTGTCCTATTTGGTGATCCTCCTCTGCTGCTGTTCCTGGAACCATGGTCATCTTTATCTCTCTCTCTAGAATATCCTTCAGTACTCTCTGTAGGGTTGGTTTGTTGGTTATGAATTCCTTTAGTTGTTCTTTATCATGTAAGTATCTTATTTTTCCATCAATTTTGAAAGACAGTTTTGCAGGGTGCATCGATCTGCTTTGGAAGTTGTTTTCTTTCAGGATTTGAAACACTTCACTACAAACTCTTCTTGACTTGATGGTCTGCGTTAAGAAGTCTGTCGTGATTCTGATTGGTTTTCCTTTATAGGTGATCTGTTTCTTTTCTAACAGAAACAGCTGACAACTTTTAAATATTCTGTTCTTGTGCTGAATTTCTGGTACCTTGATTATTATACGTCTGGGTGTAGATTTATTTTGGTTATGGCTAGTTGGAGTTCTACATGCCTCACTTATCTGTATGCCAGACCCTTTTCCCATGTTTGGGAAGTTTTCTGTTATTACTTCTGTAAATAGTCTTTTTATTTCACTTATGTTGACCCCTGATTCTTCATTGATACCTATCACTCTTAAATTATCTCTCTTTGCATCGTCTTGCAACGATTGAATTGTTATTTCCTGGTTCCTTGCTATTTTTAAAAGATCTTTCCTTTCACGATCACTAGCTGCAATCCTGTCTTCAAGGTCTGAAAGTCTATCTTCAATCTCTTTCAAGCAGTTTTGCCAGCTTTCGATCAACTTTGTAATTTCCTGGGTATCTCTTTGAATCTGTTTCATGCATTGTAATTCCTTTCTATATTGTTCATTCAAGCTTTCCATGATTTTGCTATGCTCCTCTTTTTTTTTTTACCTTTAGATATGCTGAGCAATTCTTTCATTATGTTTTTAATTTCTTCTTTTACCTGAGTCATTATTTCCAATTTGATTACTTTTACAGTCTCATGAAGTTGTGTCTTTACTTCAGTTGTTATCCCCTCGGAGTTTCAGGTATGTAACTTCTGTTTTCTTCCATGACTGTATCTCCCAGACTTGTTCTGTGTGGGCTGGAGGTCTGAGATTGCCTTTTGCTCCTTCACCTTGATATTCTCCTGGGATCCTCCCAACAAGCTGGTTGTGGGGTCCCAGGCATTTCCCATGTTGGCTGCCCCTCCGTGGCATAAGGGAATGGGACAGGCACCTGTGTTCCTCTGACCCCGGGTTTACAGGGAGGTGGCAGGGCATGGAGCGGGCTTCTCCAGACCTGTGAAGCTACACTGGGGCTTCCCTGATGGCCAGGGATGTGTGGTGGTGGGGCTGCTTCTCTCATCCTGCACGTCTACACTGGGACTTCTGCAATGGTGGCAGGCGCACAATGGTGAGTTTGTCTGAATCTCCCAGTGGGTGGTGGCTGCCCAAAGGAAGTAAGGGCCTCCAATGGTGGCCTGCAGTTGGGGTGCACAGGGCTCACCTGGCTGCGTGTCCCTGTTTCCACTGGCTGCCTGCAGGAAGCAAGTCTTCTGTTGTCCTCAGCCAGCAGGTGGAGGTGGATCTGCTGGCTCTCTCTCTGCCTGCACTGGCTGCCTGCAGGAAGCAGCCTCCCGGTAGCAGCAGCGGGTAGGCAGAGGTGAATCTCCAGAGCTGTGTTAAGGTTGGGAGGATGTGTCAATATATCTGAGGGATTGGCAGACCATACCTCACACAGTGGTTACTAAGAAAATGGTCATAACAATATGGCAGAATGAGAGAGTGTGAGATAGACTGAACAAGATGTCAGACATGAAATTCAAAGATAATATGAATATTGCTCTATATTTTCCTTCAATATGGCTTATCTTTTATTTTAATGCTTAACTTAGCTAGAATTTATTTTAAAGTATGATGTGAGGTAGGGATAGAATTCAAAATTTCCCATTGGTCAATTATCCTTCAACTACAATTCACTGGATAGTCCATATTTCCCACAATGGCATGAAATTGTATATTAAAATTTCAAGTATATGAAGTCTGCTTCACTATTCTGTCTGCTAATTTCTTCACTGGTACTACACTGTTTTAATCTTTGTAGCTTTAGTATATATTTCAATATCTATATCGCAAATATCCTTTCAATCATGCTTCTTTTCACTC
>RJWM01045946.1:0-12567 GCA_004363535.1 Dasyprocta punctata
GGACATTCAAAATCTTTATTTGCTATTTTGAAATACTCAGTTTACAGTTGTAAATTGTGCTAAGAAACATGAACGATAAAGCTAGTCTCGATGAAAATCTTGTGTGTGGGCGGGACATTCACCTAACACAGTGGTCAGCTGCCTTAGACCCTAGAGGACTAGAAGTCAGCCAAGCAGAGACAGGTGAACATTTCAGACTGAGTGAAAGGGGGCCTTTCAGAAGACTCCTCTTCCATGCCTCCTCAGTAACCCACTGCACAGTCACCTCCTAGATCTCGTCAGCAGCAGACCTCAACATTTACATCCCAAATCATTAATCGAAACCCATGGTGACAACTTTCTTTATCCACATCATGCTCAGTAGCTTTCATTTTTAGCCAGAACCCTAATTCACTGACCTATGTTCTCCACTGAAGCTGCCTGCTCACCAACTTTATTGAAATATTCGGTTTATAACATGCCTCTTACACATATCCAATCCCTAGCATTTCCTTTTTTCCTTCAAATCTCCATTGCGAAATTCCAATCACTTTACATTGTCTGAGACAGTGTTTGTTCCAGTGAGAAACTGCTGGACCCTCCTCCCGCACTGACAGGTCTGAAACACTATACATTCACGACCACTAATTTGACATGTGGTCTTCTACACTGGGTAGCTGTATGCAAATCTCTATTAGTTTCCTTCCCCCTCTAATGACTATTTAATATCTTGTCCTCTCTCTTCAACATTTCTGCCCCACTCTAGCTTTGACATTCAAGACCTCCATGCAATGGCTTTTCTTCCTATCCTTCTGATTATTCCTTCTTAGATTCTTTTGCTATCTCCTCTTCTGATCTAAAGTTTGGAGCTATCTGGGCCTCAGCCATGGGCCATTTGCTGTCACTATTCCACATCTTCCCAGGTGATCACATCCCTTCCCATGACTTTTAAGTATCATCTTACGTGCTTGTAACTCCCAAACCTCTCTCATGTCAGACTACCACTCCAGTTTGAGGACCATCCTTATGTGAATCACTGTCATCTCCTGCTCTAATAGCTGCTAAATGATTTCACCAATACTTCAGTCTCCACACAGCAGGCACAGTGATCTTCTTGAGGTATAAGCAGAATGTATTATGTACACAAACCAACTCCCTGAAAGGAATATAACCATTTTGTACTGTGAACATGTACAATAAAAAATAAAAACTGAAAAATAAAATAAAACTTCTTGACAATTTCCACAGCTCTCAGAACTAAATCCCTAAACTCTGAGTTTCTGGTGGTTACTGTAACAAATTACCACAAAAGCGGAAGCCTAAAACAATAGAAATGTATTTTCTAACAGATCTGGAAGCCAGAAGTGAAGGTGTTGGCACAGACACACTCCCTCCAAAGGCCTGGGAGAGATCTCACTCCGCCCCCTTCCAGCTGCTGAAGCCTCACTCTTTGCCCTGTGACCCCACTGTCCCATCTCTATGTGTGGATTCACAGGACCTCCCCTAGTCTTCTCTGTTTCTCTTTTAAGTGCTCTTGTCACTGGACTAAGGGCCCACCTAGATATTTCAGGGCTGTCACATCTTAAGATCCTTAATGCTGATTACAAAGACCTTCTTTTCAAATAAAGTCACATCACAGGTTCCAGGGATTACCACATAGACATGTCTTTTGGGTATTAATACACTACAACTTCCAAGCCCTGCCCACGCTGCCTCTGCCTACTCCTGCAACTTTAGCTCCGCCTCTTCCTTTACCGGGCTGCACTGTCTCTGGCAGTCTTTTACTCCCTTGATCTAGGACAAACTCTTTTTCACACTTGGTCTTTCCGACACTACTCTCTCATTAGTCCTCACCTAGCTCCTTCTTTAACTTCTGCAGAGAATTATTCCTTGATGCTATACATATAAGTACATCTCCTTTCTTCGCAGCATTTGACTGTTTTCCTTTATTCCACTAAATTGTACCTGCATATGGATTTGTAGGTTTACTTGTCAATATTTGTCTCCCCCACTGGACCATAAACTGTTCACACCATCTGAGGAAGCTCACCTGCCCTGTGCACCTTTGTATGTCTGCCCAGAGCACGGGATGACATCTGGCACACGGAAGCTTTAAACAACGGAATACTAAATAAATGGTCTTTACCCTTCCTTTCTTGAATGAGATTAGATAAATGCAAATGCATGGGTTAGAATGCTGACCAGACAACTGAGGACACTGCCAGCCTGAAGGAAGCATCTCCCCCTGCCCAGCCTGGGAGGGTGATAAAGCTTGACATGAAAGAAAAAATAGGCACCAATTACTATTAGGAAGCTAGAAGGTCTTCTGCAATCTTCTTTTCTGCCATGAACAACCATACAGCACAGGCACTCACTTTATCTTTTACAGTAATTTCTACTTCCTATCCAAAAGGACCGATTCAGGATTCTCAAAAATCTTAGAAAAAACTGCAGTACCTAAACTAATTTCCATGCTGTACCTAACACTAAGTTGGAAAGTTAAAAGTCTTCTTTCTTTGTTTCTCTCTCACACATACCCTTCTTAATTCTGCAAATCACAAAGTAACTGTAATATTGCATTATTACTAAATCCTGCTGACTGTCCTAAAGTCTAGCCTGCAGAGGGACAGAAGCAGAAAAATTTCCTCTAGAAAGCCTGAAATTTCCCCATCCCTTTATTCTTAAAGTATTCTTGAAAATGGAGATATATTCATATAACATAAAAAATCCTTTTAAAGTAAATACTTCAGTGTTTTTTGCCCCAAGTTGTGCAGTCACTGTCACTAATTCCAGAACATGCTCATTACTTCCTCCACCCTAGGAAAATCCACCACTGTTCCTTAGCAATCATTTTCTGTTCCCCTTACCTCAACCCTGGCAACTACTAAAATACTATTTTCCAGTCTTGTTTTACATTCATGAAACAAAAACACAGAGATGAAGTAATTTGTACAGAGTTGCAAGAGTCACTCAGTAAGAAAATAGGGTTAGAGTAAATATATTTACAGTAACTTTTAAGTACATAAGAACAAAGAGAAGGTGAAAAAATGTTTACTATACCTATGCACAGTCTAACAGTGCCTGTGAGACAGCTGCTAGGCACAGTCCTTCGCCCATCCCCAGGCAGTGCCGTGCCAGGGAGAGGCACGGGAACAGTGTGGAATCACTGAAGACAGATGCTGCTGGGGGGAACAGCACTAACGAGCCATTGGGGATTTTAGGGCACACATTTTTCTTTTGGCCCAGAGTTGAAATTAGCGCTTGTGTGCCCAGTTGCAGTGATCCTTGGGCATTTTCAGCTTGTTTACGAGTAGTTAATGCAGTAGCGATGCTAACATCACTTTAGAATACCTACTGGTTAGTGACACCAGAAAAGGCTAAGTAATTCAGGAACCCTGATTTTTTTTTTCTTATATATTCTGTCCGCATTTTCAAATAAATAAAAGAATTAAAGGCTTAATTTAACTGTTACGATTACAAATGTGTACACAGGAACCATAATCCCATAGATTAAAGTCAGCAGAATCCATTTGCAAAAATAAGTAGGCACACATTTTATTTTGTATGTCTTAATCAGCATTACAAATACCATTAATGAAAGAGGAAAAACTGTTCATCACACAGAAAAAAAAATCACCGTTTAAAAGAGATCAATCTGAACTTTAACATTCTTTGTGCTCATTCAAAAATATTATTAAAATGACAATTTAAAAAGACAAATCAAAATGAAGTATTTTATTAACTAAAATTAAGACCCTAAAACAACTAAGAGTATACTTAAATCTTGTCTTCCCTCCAGCAAATTTTGATTTGCTAACATGTAACACATACAGAAGAGCCTACCCCTGGGTGAATGAACAAATTTTCTTTTATAGAAAAGTTATTTTGAGTTATAGAGATCCTTACCAATTATAAATAAAAATAACTGCTAAAAATGTTTATATAGATAATCAATCCATTTGCAGAAGTGATCACTAAATGACATAGTGAACATTTAAAGTGGAAATTAACTGCTCACCAAACATTTCATAAAACTATTACCAAGCATATAAAATTAGCTTAAAAGGTCAACTCTTAATTGTCTATAGCAAATGAGAGCTTTGGTACCAATAAATTAGAATTAAAAGAATCAAAATATATTTTGTATGTAGCATTATAGTATAGGTTTGGGAATTAAATTGGAACTTGCATAGGAACAAAAACGTGAAATTCTCCTTTCTCTGTTACACATACTATAATAAGGAATGAACAGCCTAACCACTCTGAATTGTTGACAAAAATAAGGCACCAGCCTAAAATATTTTCCAAAAATATTACTAGGTCACACCCACCAAATTAGGACAAGAAGTAAATAATGAATTAAGTACTTCACTTTTAAATGCCTTGTTTCCCTTTTGATAGGAGCATCAAAGTACTAAAATAAAAATAATTCCAAATAATACTTTCAGAATATGTTCATTTTAATTCTCCCACATGATAGGGGGCTGAGTAGAACAAAAAATAAAAAAAGAAATGTTTAAAAATCAGTAAAAAACAAGATTATTTTAAAAAGGAGGCAGGGCAACAGAGAGAACAGGTGAAAAGGAGAAACTCATGAAAAGTTTCGGAGTATTTTTAAATTAAATCTGGGACACACATATTACACGTGGAATCCAGGCAACTGTTCGATAAATGTTAAGGCTGCTGGATAACTTACAGTAATCATTAACATATTTTCATTTTAGGAGGCAAAAGAAAAACAAGTAAACAATTGCACAGCAATTTTAATTTTCAAAATGTACATCTTAAACAATTTTCTTAAATTTAGATTTTGCTGACTTTGTACTCTCCAATTCATCATATAAATATTTAAAATAAGTTTACTGATGAGCACTGTAGACTGATGCTTTAGGCACAGCCTGAATTTTTCATAAATCCAGACCACAGTGAAATAATTGAGTTTAGCTTAGTACTTGAGATTGAGCCTGTCAGGTTTCTGTATATAAAGTTGGTATGAAACTAGCAAAAAATACTTTAAAAAATATGTTTATCTCTCAAGTAATTTAGTTTGGAAAAAGTCTATATTCTTAGTCAAAAATTACTTTTAGAGTTAAAATTTTTAAAAACAAAATCAGTTCAACAATTGACAAAATTATATAGCTGATTACACGCAGTAACTACAACTTTATAGCCACAGAAATATACCAGTTCAGGTGAGCTCAGCTCACTTTAAAAAAATTTGCTCTTTCCAGTGCTGGGGATCAAACCCAGGGCCTCATGCATTCAAGGCAAGTGTTCTTTGACCACTGAGCTATCCTCCTAACCCTCACTTAATATTTAAAATCATTTCTTTTTTCCAGTTTTACAAATGAACTGAATATTGCTCAATTGTTCAACATTAGCTACGTTAAAGTGAAGGGATTAAAAACTGTCGTAGAACTTACAAGATGACTCAGTCCAGTAAAGGGAGAATACACAATCAACATTTCAGAGCTGGAAAGGATCTTCAAGATCCGACCCAGCACCCACAAACAAGGAAACCCAGGCCCACGTCTGTTAAAGGACTTGATCAAAGCCACACTCCTTGGGTGAGCCAGTCCTGCATCCACCAGTCATCCACCTATCTACTGAAAGCGCGTAAGTGCCAGGCTGCTAGGTGCTGAACACGGGCGAGAAGGCAGTACTCACAACTGCCAAGGCAATGTTTCCTTGTAATCTTAGAAAATCCCTCAATGTCCAAATCAGTGCAAGCTCACAGGACAGCGCCACAGCCTTTGCAGAACTGGGCCCACTTTCAGTTTCACACATTTTAATACACACAGTTGGCTTTCACTTCAGAGAGGTCTCAATTGGGTTTACTTTACATGATTAAGCATTAACAAAGGGAGGCACAGTATTGTGAAGGAGTTTCTTTCTCATACATTCATAACTTGAGGAAGTGCAATCAGAAAATGCCCTACACTCATAAACAAGTTCATGGAACAGCTTAAAAAAACAGTGCTGTTCGAGGTATCGATGTATACAGATCAGTTAAGTCCAACCACTGAAGACTGTAAGTATGGAATGTAAATATCTCTCCATTTCATTCAGTCATGGATATAGTTTTTTGAGATTTCTATGTTAAAAAAGTCTTTCAGACTCACATTCAAAGTAATACCCTCTTCCAACGACACGACATATCTATTTGTGGATAGACCTAAACTTGGCCCTTCCCTCCTTAAGATCAACTTACTTTGATTTGTATTTGACTAGGGGAAAATCAGTTTAACGAATAAACAAAACCTAGGATTTAAGTAACACCTTAAAAGAAATCCAAATGCTATGTAACAAAATAGCAACAGCTCAAAATGCACATTAATTTACTTGGACTTTCACATTCTTTAATAACAAGTCTGGCACTTGAGTGTTTTGTGCATCTCAATTCACAGTCAACTTTTTTAAGTAAGAGACACACTGACAAAGCTCTCAAATGAAACGACCCATAGGGAAGGCACTTTGAAATAGTAAACAGCAGCACTCCGTGCACCCCGTTTCGGGGTAACATTCCAAAACGAACCTCAGCTTTCTGGTGCTCTCCCAAGTTGGGTGACTGCTGACAAACCAGTCTTCACTGAAGCTCTGACACTCTTATTAGCTCCAGATAAAAGTGGCCTTGGGCCCTTCTATTTCTCAAACCTCCAGATTTGATTTTTATCTAGGGCATCACAAGTTCTCATCTGAACATCAGGCCGGCCCTCAGGTGTCCGATAAGCACTAAGACAAAGTCCTGAGTGTGGATGGAAAATGGTCCCATCATCTTTAAAATGCCAAATGATGTTTACTGGGGCAGGAGACCCATCTTTAGGACAATTCTGCATCCCTACGTAATTTTTTTGCTCAGGAACCTCTGCACATAACTCAGTCACAGAATTAAACCGTATTTCTTTGTTTGAAGTGTATTCAAAGAATTGATTGCCTCCTTGACCGTGGCATCCAAACAGTGAAAGGTTAGCACCTGTGGGGTTGCTGTCAGGCGAATTATAATCTAAACATTCAGAAGAGATCCCCAAACTGCGAATAGCCCCGTGCCAGCCTGGTCTATCCTCGGGTACGTGTAAATTGGAAAACACGTTTTTCAAATACCAGTCAAAGCTTTTGCATTTCAGCCGTTCTCGCAACAATTTTCTTTCAGAAATATCACCATAAGCTTCTTTACGGGCTGGAGGGTTTCGATTGTAGAAATGCTCTTTGTATTCATCCATCCATACTTCCGCAGCCCGCGCAGTATTCTGTAGGAAATTGGGGCGAGCGTATGGCGCCCGCTTAGGGAACACGTGGCCCACGTGAGAACACGGGTGGATCTCCAATTTGCCACCGCACTGCCACACCCTAAAAGACAGCTCCAGGTTTTCACCTCCCCACACTTCCATTCCCGTGTCGTATGTTCCCAGATACTCGAAGTATTTCTTGCTGACGGCGAACAGCCCTCCAGCCATGGTGGGCGACCTGATGGGGTCAATCCTTGAGGTCCGCCTGTCCCTTTCATGCTTGGGGACAGAATGCCACTGAAACGTTAACCGCCAATCAAACCCACCAATCATAGGCTCCCCTGTCTGCATGTAGAACTCAAAAGTATTCCAATCAATGGTGTCTATAACAGGGCAAACCACTGCTGTTTCATCCCTGCCAATCCTTTCCAGAAGCGGTTCCAGCCAGCCAGAGTTACACTCACAGTGACAATCCAGGAAAGTAAGGACGTCGCCGGTGGCAAAAGTGGCTCCGATCAGGCGGGCCCGAACCAGACCCTCTCGCTTATTGGTTCTGATCAAGCGGACTCGATCTAGATTGCTGATGTAAGTTTCAAGTTGTGTCTTCAGATACACTCTGTCGCTCAAATCATCCACCAAGATGATCTCCTTCAAAAGGACCGCGGGAGAAGTTTCCAGAACGCTGTGAATGGTGCGCAGCAAGGTGGACCAGGCTTCGTTGTAGAAAGCGATGACGACGGAGGTGGTGGGAAGCCTCCTGTAGTTGTACTTCTTGGATTTACACTCATACATTCTTTTGTCCTCGATGTGGCGGTGCAGAGAAATCCTGTCACTGAGGTAGATGTTGATGGCATACCTCTCGATGAGTTCTTCTTGCTGCTTCAGGTCCCCCTCGCTGAGCTGGAGTTTGCTCGCTCGCCCCCACTCGCCCAGCGCGTGGGAATCTGCGGGGGGCTTCTCGTAGAGCGGTCGGGACAGATCCTCTTCCCTTTTCTGAAGGTTGGTGAGGCGCCTGGAGCCCCGCTCCGCAGCGCGGCCGCCCTCCGGCGCGCCGTGGAAGGCGGACACCGAGATCTCCACCAGCACATACGCCGCGGAGAGCAGCGCCAGCAGCGCGCAGCTCCGGCCCGCCCAGGTCCACCTCGCGGCGGTGCGGACCCTCATGGCGCCCCGGGTCGCGCCGCTCCGCTCTGCCTACTTCCTCCCGCTCGGGCAACTTTTCCCCAACTCTGCGCCCCGCCCCGTCCGCCCCGCGCTCCCGAGGCGCCGGCCGCCCGGCCGCTAGGGGGCGCCGCCGCGACCGAGGAAACCGTGCGCGGACGGGCGAGCGCGGCCGGGAGAGCGCGTCCCGCGCGGGGAGAAGGACTGAACTCACCGAGATGCCTGCCATGGGGGCTGAAGTCCACGGCGGTGACGGCGGCCTTGTGGCCTTTGAAGCAGCGTTCCAGGGCGGGGTCCTCCTGCGGGGAGAGCGGTCAGGGTCGCGGGCCGCCCCGGCCCGGCTCCCGCCCCAGCCCGCCCGGCGCGGCGCCCTGGAAACCGCCCGGTCCCGGGCGACTCCGACGCGGGCTCCCCACGGAAGCGCGGAGGCCCCGGGCCTGGCCCCGTGTGCAGCCCCGGAGCCGGGCGCGGAGGCTGAGTGAGGCGGCGCCAGGTCTCCCCCAGCGCCCGCACGCCCCGACCCGGTCCCCGCGGGAGCCGCAAGGCAGGGCCCTGCCAGCGCGTCCTCACCCGGGCGGAGGCCATGCAGGAGCGGGGCTCTCGGGGCAGGGGACGGGCAGGGGACGGGCAGGGGACGGGCAGAGGAGGGGGGGACCGTGCGGCGCCCGGAACCGTCCGCCCGGAGCCGCAGCACCTGCCGGTCTCTACAACAACGGCGGGCCAGTCAAACCCCGCGCTCCAGGCGTGGCCAGCCGAGTTCCGAGACACCGCCCGTGCGCGCTGGAGGGAGCCGGCCTTTGCCCGCGGGCGGGCGGGCAGCTGCGAGTCAGAAGCGGCCACACACCGAAGCCAGTGTTTCCTAACGCTCAGGTTCCCTTGAGTGTCACGCCAAGAAAGGGACAGTAACCCCGGTCAGTCAGGAGAAGGACTTAAGGGAGGGGGTTGTGAGCCTGCGATCGATGCAATCAGAGTTCTGCTACACGTTAAAGAGACCGCGCTCACAAATATCAGGCACTGGTGGCGAACCTGTGGCACATGTGCCGCGGTGGGCTGATTGTATCATCGAAAGTTCTAAAAGGTTCCCCATCGCTGCTAGGGCTTCTTAAGCTTGAGAAAGGAGCTTTGGTCTAAAAGGGAAAGCTGGCTAGTTATTATGGTCAAAGGATCTAATCCCTGGAAGACAAATTGGAATGTTTCGAGCCATTGTTTTCCACACGCTGCCTGCTGCAGGATGTAGATACAGACGCTGGATGCGCGGGATGAGTGAATGTGATATTCAAATGTGCATGCATTTCAGGTTTTTCTCTTGTGTGTTCCTACTCAGAAGTATATGTTAAGTTTCTAGGCCACATAGTAACTGTAACCATTTATGCTGTTGACTTTCTTATACATAGTATCATGTGTGCTTCAGCAACAATGACATTGGTGGAGTTACAAAATGTCACCAGTGTTCACAAATTATAAACTTCATTCTTAGACAGTAATCCTATCGGCTATGCTGAGATAGCTCTTCCAAGTCCGTATTCCTTTTTTTACTTTTCTTAGCCCTACCTCAAACTTTAAACACATACGCTTCCTTCATAATTTGAGGCAGGTTTAAAAAATTATATAGATTCCTGCTAGTGGGGCATGGTGATATGTGCCTGTAATCCCAGCACTTAGGAGGTTGAGGCAGGAAGATTGCCGTGAGTGTAAGGCTAATTTGGGCTCCATAGTGAGTTCAAAGCTAGCCTGAACTACATAGCAAGACCCTGTCTCAAAAAAAGAAAAAAAAAAATTCCTGGTAGCAAAATGGCACGGTAGACCACTGTTAGGGTTTGTGTCTAGATGCCCCCCCAACGCCCTATGCAGTCATGGGGGTGGGCTTCTAGAGTTTGTGATTGATTTGTGGTCAATGCTGGGATTATGGGTGTGAGTTCCACACCCGCCCTGAGGTGGGTAATCTACATACCATGTAAGGGAGGGGAAGAGCTGGCTCTTCCTTCTTTGCTCTTGTTGGTCTTGCTGTTTTCCAACCCCATGAACTGTTGCCCTGTGCCATGTGCTACTTTGCCTTGGAGCTAGCAGACTATGGACCGAAACTTCCATAAACTGTGAGCTAAATAAGCTTCTCCCTCTTTAATTTTGGGTATTGGGAATTTTGTCTCAGCAACTAGAAAAAAGTAACACAACCACATTGGGTAGAATACATGTTCTAGGCAAATGAAAGGTATCTGCTGTGATTACAGGTTCCCTGACTAATTGTAATAGCCACTGAGTTTAGTTTTAATGACTGCTATACAGAGCAATTAAACAGGTAGAAAGTGGCTTTAGATTGCAATGCAATATTTAATTAAAGCACATTTGTTAAGTATTTTCTGCATGTCTGGCCTTGAGGGATACAAAGATGACTGAAGTATTTTCTCTGCCCTCCAGAACTCAGGGATCTAGGTTGATGAGTCTGAATCTCATGTCAGTACATGCAGTGCTGATTTAGGGGCCTCATTCTCAGAACTGATTCAACACACACGGGGATTTAGGCTCCTGTAGATGTCAGAAGGTCTTTAAATGATTGCTGTGGGAGTCTCGGCTATGTGTGTGAAGAACTGTTGCTCTATTCTATGATTAGAGGTGCTGTGTTAAGAGGATTAATAGGGCTAGGGAATGTATCTCAGTGATAGGGCACCCACTTAGCATTCCCAAGGCCCTGGGCTCCATCCCCACTACCAAAAATAAAGTGAAAGCATTAGTACCTGCAACCTGTCACCAAACCGTGCCAGGACACTGAACTTTGCTACTTATTCCTGGTCTAGGTATTACTTTTTTTTTTTTTTTCCTAAAGTCTGGCTTGCTTAAAAATAATGCTGAATTCTAGTGAGAATGTAAAATGGTATAGCACTGTGGAAAACCATTTGTCAGTTGCTCAAAATTTTAAGCACTGCCAGGCGTGGTAGCGCACACCTTTAATCCCAGCACTTGGGAGGCTGAGGTAGGAGCAGTGTTGTGAGTTTGAGACTGGCTTGGGCTATAACTCGAGCAAGGCCAGCATGAACTACATAGTGCAACCCTGTCTCAAAAAAAAAATAGGGCCAAGAGTTTGGCTCAGTGGCTTAAGTGCCTGCTGGGCAGGTGCGAGCTTGTGAGTTTGAGCCCCAGTACCAAAAAAAAAAAAAAGAAAAAAAAAATTTAAACACAATTACTTTTGATCCAACCATTCCACTGCCAGGTGTAGCCACAAGTGTTGAAAGCAGGGACTCAAATGGATCCTCGTACACCAATGTCTATAGCACCGGTACATACATTAGTGAAGAGGGGGAAACAAATATCCAACAGATGAACAGGCAAATGAAATGTTAAATACATAAAAGGAATTATTCTGTCATAAAAAGAACGAAATTCTGATATATGCCAGTGCATAGGTGAAGCTTGAAGAGGTGTTAAGTGCAAGCCACACATAAAGGGGACACAGCTCTAAGTGCCAGAGCTGAAATTCTTAGACACCCAGCAGTCTGCCCCAGAATCTACTCTTAATTGTTAAGTCACCAAAGCTCTCATGATAAGTTTTACAGAACTAAAAATATCTCCATTACTTTCATCCCACAGCCCTCATTAGTTACTCAGAAGTACGCCTCTCCCACTTTTTGTCCACACTGATTCTGTCTGTTTCTGCCTTTCTTCACCTCTGTAGACAGCAACAGCTCAGCAGCAAACATTTAGAAATGTGGCCACAAGTGAGGAAATACTTTCTAATGTCAAACCTACTTGAGTTCCTGTAATCCCATTTACTACTATGGTTATTTGGGTTTCCTCAGATTGCAGACTTGTTAATATGGATGTGACCACATCCAGGATCAATATTTGGAGACTTGCAAGGTATCATTGGAAGCCACCTATGAGTTGGAACACATGGGACTTCCACCAGTCCTTTCCAGGTCTCCCTCATATTGGAAATCGAATTTATCCATCTGAGCCCCTCCGCAGTTTTTAGTTCTGATTGTGACAGCGTATCTTCAAATTTGGAAATTCAGACATAGCCCAGAAGCGCCACCTGCTGTTCATGTTACTGTATGGCAGCTTGCTCAAAGCCGGGGTGGGGGTGCTCGCCTTAGTATACAGTAGTTGCTCCGGAATATAGGAGAGCACTCAGAAAGGAAAAGCACCAAACTGACAAATCACTAAAACATTAAAATGTTTGAAGACTAAGAGTGATTTAATTCAACAT
>RJWM01045947.1:0-12553 GCA_004363535.1 Dasyprocta punctata
TTGCAAAATGAAAATCTGTCAAATAACATAACCAATTACTACGATTTCTTAACATGAGATAAAAGGAATGCTTGCAATTTAATGACATGTCATACAAAAAATAATTAGAAAATTATTTTCTATCTTGGTTTACTCTGAAAGCACTACTGAACACAGCACACCTACTTTGGAAATGCCAAAGTGCATGTATTTTCAAAACGTGCAACATGCTATCATTTATTTTCCAAAGGAAAATGTATCTTTTATGAGCTTCAAAGTATATATTTTTTTCATAAGTCTAAATAAAGCTACATGCATTTACTACATTCTTTAGAAAGGCCCAAATCTGTACTAATTTCAGAATTTACATAAAATATTATTGAATGTAGAACCATTTTGTTTACTGACCAAATACCCATTAGGAAAACAAATCCTTAAATTATAAGTGTGTTACTTACAGAAGTTGGAGATAATAGAAATTCTTGGTACTGAAAGCCACAATTTTTAATTGTTTCAATCAATAGGTCTCTAAGAAGAAAAAAAAGTGAAAAAGAAAAGCCTTCACTCTGTTTGGAAATGGGATTCATATAAAATAATGTACATAAAACTGTACTCACTGTAAGTGGTAACTGTAACTGCACTCAAGTTGTTTAGAAACACAATGATCACAAGCTTTTGCTAAGTCCACTACTTGAGAAATCACCTTTTATTAAAAAGATACAAATAATTCTTTCTTACAAGTAAATAAAGCAGCCAGCTAATGCACTCAAACTGATGAAAGTTCAAATCATTCTACTGATGAATTTGCTATGCAAACTGAAGCTGTATCTTCCTGGCAGCGAATCCAAAGGAAACGCTGTTATTACCAACAGCAGGTAAACCAGGAACTTGGCCGGGGGCCTTCTCCCCACAGGGGCTGCCATCTGACAGAACTCCAGTGCATGGCTACTTCATGCATGAAACTGGAGGGCAGAAAATGCCTACTACCAGGACCAGTTCTTACTGAACACATTGTACTTCAAAAGAAACAGGCATCAATACAAGTAACTAAAATTGAGAAAAATAATTCCCACTAAGAGCAGGGCTTCTTCGCCTGGAAAAATTCAAACATAGTAAAATGGGACAGACTCGATAGAACAAAATCTTGTAATATTTTACTTGATTAGTCAAAATCAATATTATAAGTATATCATATGTGCATAAAATGTCAAGATGTACATGTTTATCTTGTGACTTTTATTTCACAACCATTCCTATAATAAAATACACCAAGTGGAAGATGTGGGCAACAAAAATACATTTCTTACCTTGTAGAAGATACTTCAAAACCTTTAACATTTTCTAAAAGAATATACCTTGGTAGTTTTTGTAATCTAAAATAAAAAGGAATCAAACATGTAATGCCAAATAATTCATTATAAGAAGTAAAAACTAAAGATCACTACTTGTGGGAAACATGAGGTTAAGCAATTTTCTAAATTCTTTATAAAAGAGATTTAGAGAATGGAAACAACTCATATTTTATTCATTTTTTTCTCCATAAATATGGTACACTTGATAGAGTCCACACTTGAAATGTTAATTTCTATTGACGCTCACCTCAAAACACTGGCTTACACAACTCAAAGGGCTGCTATTCACTCAGAATCATGGCGTTAGCACGAGTCTCTGGCCATGGATCACAGCAGTCACTAACATTAGCATCATTTACATTACTACTATGAGAGAAGGCAACAGAATTTACGCTGTGGGCTGTAATTCCCTGTTATTTACTGTGGTGGCAAGCATGGAATCGTAGAACATTTGAGGTTATTCTATTAGTCATGGCATGAGATGATAAATGACATGAACAGTGTCTGAAGGGAGCATGGAAAAACTGGTGATCTCTTTAGAATGTCAAACATCTCATTGCTCTATACCCATAGTTTTAAATTTAAGGTACAACAATAGAAGATTTTACCTTGGGAGAATATCTAGAATATGTAGGAAACTATTTGTTCTTCGATCTGTCATATCACCTTGTAGGCCAATTCTAAAGGAATAAAAAAAGCACGCAAAAAGGTTATAAAGAACTTTATATAAATATAGAAAACTGTTTTTAAAAAATTAAAACTGAGACCATTAAATATGTTGGTCCATCTTTAGCCATCAGGGAAATGCAAATCAAAAGTACATTTAGATTTCATCTGTTCCAGTCAGAATGACTATCATCAAGAACACAAAAAGCAATAAATGCTGGTGAGAAGGGGATGGCTTCTTTTTTACACTGTTGGTGGTGGAGTTTCCTCAAAAAACTAAAAACAGAGATATTATTTGATTCAGCAGAACAATTCCTTTCGGTATATTCACGAAAGAATTAAAGTCAGTATATCATAGAGATACCCATCTACCCATGTTTATTGTGGCACTATTCACAACAGCTGAGCTATGGAAACAGCCCAGCTGCACATCAACAGATGAAGGGTTAAAGAAAATGTGGTATATACACACAATGGAATATTTTTAGTCAGAAAGAATAAAAAATCATGTTATTTGTAGGAAAATGGATAGACCTGGAAATCATCAGGTCAAATGAAATAAGCCAGACTCAGAATGTCAAATATAACATGTTTTCCTTCATAAGAGGTGTCTAGAAGGAAATATTTTAAAAACAAATGGTATCAGGCGAGAGGAAGGAAGGGGAAGAGGGTAATGAGAAAAACAATCAAAGTATGTAATATGCATATATGAATATGAAAAAAATGAAAACTGTTCTATATAATAACTTATGTGTACTATTAAAAAATAGCTGATCCTCAGCAAAAAAAAAATACAGTCATCTTTGTGGCTATTGTAACAAAATTCATTTATTCATTTAATTAAAAGAAAAAACTCTTGCATGTCTAACAAATACACCGAAAGTTTGTTTTACAAAGCAATATGCCAAAGTAACTTATATGAACCAAAGAACAAGAACTCTTTATGTAATATAACTGAGTACTCTCTTAAAATACACGTAACACACAATTTGCTGACGATGTCGTTTGTTCTGACCAATGTGCGACAACATGAGTTTAGATAAATAAGCTGCTTGGGGAGGGTAGCAGACTGAAGCTCAAGGCACTGGTGATAGTCATCATTTCAGCAGGTAAAATAATAACTAAGACTAAAACAATCTTGTCCAATGTTAACAAAGACTTTAAGCTGAAGGCTTAGTTCTATAAACAGGAGATTCAACTCAATAGGTGAAGTAGATTCACATAGGTCATGTAACAACAGGCAGTATTGGAGTTAGCAATTAAATCTTACAGATAAGTTCACAACATGACCTAGGATCAAGCAGAAGAAAACACCTGGATGAGGCCTAAATAGTAGCAATGGAGGACCAGGGTTCAAAATGGTGATACTTACTAGTTTCAAAATCTTAAATAAGTTATTTAACATCACTTATCAGTTAGCAGGGCCAGAACCAGCAGTGGATCTAAGGCTGAGCTAAGGGATTAGACTGAACTTGAACAGATGCCTGTAGAAATTTTTGGTTCTTTACATTGTGTCCCTTTCTTCTCAAAGTTCCAAATGCTGACAACTACAGAACAGTTACTACAGCCGTCAGCTGCTGGAATTGGGCTAATAAGTAAGAGTAGTGGTAGGAAAGATACTGGGGTAATACATGATGCTTCACAATGGTGGGGCTGCATTTTATTCTGCATACCCTAATTATTGTGCCTAACAGGCCACGCTCTTGCTTATGCTGAGAGCTACTTTGTATGGAATGCCTTCTGCCTTCTCCGATAAACTCTTACCTACTTTCAGACATAGTTCAGATATCACCTCTGAAAGAATTCCCCTCTCTTGGAAAGCAGCTGGCCATTTTCTTCTCTATGCTCTTCTAATATTCAGTATTCTTTCAGTATATGACAGAAATATGTAAAGTGATTGATAAATCCTGGCTAAGATTTTCAAGGAAGTTATTTAACCTTTCTATACTTGGTTTCTCACACATAAAACAAACATAAGAGCAATAGCAATGCTTTACCCACAAATTTGCTGAATGCAAGACATTTAGAATTTTATCATTATTACTACTACTTATAATAATTTAAAATACCATTATTAAAAATATCTAAGTGAAGATGATTTAATTAAGATTTTATTTAAGACAAAATTCCTCAAAATGTGTAGTCAAATAAATATATGATTTTTAAGAAAGGAATTATAATTTCTGGCTATGAAATTAAAATTATTAAATGTACATATCAAATTGAAGTAATGGAAAATGTACAAATGAATAAATGCTTTTATATTTTATATTAAATTTACAACTTGAATATTTATTATGGAAATTCATTTTCATTAAATTTATATTACAAAGCTATTCTTACATGCTTACATGAAACAAACTAAAGTGATTTGGGCTGGATATTGATGTTGTATCTTGGGTCTTATAAAAAGTACCATCTTGCATATTAATGTTGATTAAACTATTTTGTTCAGATAACTGTCATTTCCTTTATGATTAATGCTGAATTATAACTATGAATAGATGAAAAGAATTATTATGAAAAATTTCAAAACCATGAAGATTTAGCTAGTAGTCTTTAAAAGCACTTTCTCAGAAAAATGTACTGTACATACCTTGTAAATGGCTGACATGGAGGGCTCATTAAAATCATATTGAAAGATAATTTGTCAAACTCTTCCAGTGTAATGCCCTGAGGAATGAACATTTGAGGGAAAAAGAATATGAAAAAGTAGAAAGAAGGGGAAAAAATGCTAACCAATTATAACTAAATACATCAGAAATCTTAACAGCTTATGTAACAAAATACTTTTCAAATCAACTTCGGTCCAACTAACTTCCGAAAGCAATCTTGCAAGAAAGAAAGGCAGTAAACCACAGTTGTGAGAAAAGCGGGATTTCCCAGTCCTTAGCACTGTTGCCTCCATGATGTTTAAGTGTAACAGTGCTGTTTTCTGCAGTCACACAGCGGGAACTTTATCATTAACCATCTTTGGCCCGGGGTCTGGGAGGTCTGTAAGTACCTATCAATCAATAATGCTTTTTGTTTTTGCAACTGGTGACATATTCCTCAGTCACCATCCCCCTGTTGTTTTTGTCTCTACATCAAAAATACAAAAAGGTGTCATTTTCAAATTTCTATAATTGGTCATGGTTTTTGAATTTGCTTATAGTCAAAGAACTTCAAAACACTGTAGAAAAGATGAATCCAATTGAATCCTATTTTGCTTCTTTTTATGTATCAGATGCTAAGCAGAGAAGTATAAGGCATTTGTTTGTCACTCTCGTTAGGCACTTAGTATACATCCTTAGTCAGAAACTTAAACAGATCAGCCCAGAATCACCCCCTTCTTAATTATAACACTTCTAAAAAGCTTAAAAACATAGAAAAAGGAAAATTTTTACTCTGAGTTCTGTGAAAAGTGAGTTAATGTGGCAACATGTCAGCTGTCTGCATTGTATTAAAGTCAGTAACATATACAAAGCCAGTAAGTTAAATATAAGTAGTACTCATGCTTTCTAACTTTATTAAGAGAAATTAAAAATGACCCTGAATCTTGTCAAATATCTTCTGACAGTTTTGCTCTTTTCTACTATTAGTGTGTTAAGCAATATTAATAGAATTCCTAATTCTAACCTACTGCATTCTCAAATCAAAATTTACTTTAATCATATTATTTTCTTAATATGTTTCTGATCTGTATCCTCATATTTTATTTAGAACTGCTGAATTTATATTCACAAGACAATGGTGTCCTTTTGGGAGTAGGTATTCAATAAAAATTTGTTGAGGGATATTTCTTATCATGTCCTCCCTATGAACTCTGATGTTATTTTATGCATATACACTCATAACAATTAGATCTTCTTTGAGGATTGCAACAATTATCATTATAAAGCAACTTTCTATGGTTTTTCAATTTTTTTTTACTTGCAATCCATCTTATTATCAATTTTGTATTCTCTTTTATTCTTTATTAGCTCTCATCTGGTATTTCATTGCTCCTTTTTTAGACACAATATGTTGTTCACCAAACAATATTCAGAGTACCTATTCTATGCCAAGCATGTGCTAGGTCTCGAATTAAAAAATGAACAAACCAGATGAGATTTCTGCTGACATGAAGCTTAAACATGAGTGACTATTAATTTCCCATTTGCCTCCCATTACTCCTAAAGTCTCCATTAACTTCTATGCCATTTTTATACATGATCCTCTGGTGTAGTTCCTATATGTCTTCCCTAGACACAATATACCCTTTTCACTTCACATCTTTTATAATCAAAACAGGGATATAGAGAATATCAAGGGAGAGATTAAAACAAGTAGAAAATCCTGTCTTTTGAGAAAACATGGCTAAATAAGACACAGACAAATACCACATGATCTCATTGATATGTGAAAATTTTAAAAGACAAACTCATAGAAGAAGAGAATAAAGTGGTAGTAGTGGATACAGGCTAGGGGTGTAGGGATAGGGAACTGTTGGTCAACTAATTAGATGACAGGAATAAATGTGGGTGATCTATTACACAACGTGGTGACTGTAGTTAATAGTAATTATTATATACTTGAAATTGCTAAGGGTTCTTAGAAAAAAGATAAGAATATGAAGAGTCATGTGTTAACTTGATCTAACCATTTCACAATATATATACACCTAAAAGATCACATCGTATACCATAAATATATACAGTTCTTATTTGCTGACTATACCTTGTAAACTTAAATAAAAAGATGTGGGAAAGTTGACTTTTTTTTTTCCATACAGACACCTCTTTATTTTTTTATTTTATTTTTTTTGCGGCACCAGGAATTGAACTCACAACCTCGCACCTGCCAGGGCAGGCGCTTAGGTCACTGAGCCAACATCCCGGCCCTAGTTTTTTGAGGCAGGGTCACACTACGTAGCTCAGGCCGGTCTTGAGCTCGCGCTGTAGCCCAAGACGGCTTCGAACTCACAACGCTCCTCCTACCTTAGCCTCCCGAGTGCTGGGATTAAAGGCGTGCGCCACCACGCCCGGTTTGAGACACTTCTTTAATGAACTGATTTACCTTTCAAATGAACTGGAGTTATCTCCTCCCTCCAGTATTCTTAGCATTCTTATACATAGATATTATGATTTATTATCATCCATTAAATTGGCATTGAAATGTAATTACCACTAGGAAGAATGAATACATTCTAAATCCTAATTTTTATTGGCATATAGTTGGGGGTTCCAATCCATTCTCACATCTATACGTTTTCTCACAGTTTATCTTAGGGTAAAACAGAAAGGATGACTAAATTGCTTAAATATTCATTGGGTGATTTACTGAGAATTCATTGTTGTTTTACAGTGTTTGGCTGGAAGAATCTTCTGGCTAAAGTGGACATTTGGTTGTATCTATTTTTAAACATATAACTTAAATTTGAACTTAGATTTTAAACGTTCTAAATAAAGCAACTATTATTACCATACTCTATATTACAGAAATAGTAGAACCTAAATACTTATAAATCTGCATGTTAGAGTCAATTTGAGATTACCTATTAAGGAGTATCTTCTACAGTGCATATACTTTTGTCTCATCTCTAAGACAAAAGGCTAGACTGACTCTGGTTTGCTATATTAATGAAATGCACTGTTGTTAGTTACTGTGAGGATGACCCCATAATATTCCTCTTTGTGATAATGTTCATGGGAAAAAATTACGTTCATATGAAAAAATTATCAAGGATAGGTTACTTCAATACATAAACACTACCTTGTGCCTTTTGGATACTGAGTCATATCACTGAATAATGTTCCCCTTTTATAGTAGCTGAGGAAAAAAGGGCTTAAAACAAATTTGGTGGACAAATAAATGTGGTATGCCCATACCAAAAAAAATCCTATTCATTCATAAAAAGAAATTAAGTACAGATGCATGTTACAACACAAACTTTGAAACATTATACTAAGTGAAAAAATTCAGGAAAGGCCATACATTATACACAAGTCTGTTTATATTATATGCCCAGGATAGTCAAATCCATAGAGTCAAAAAGTAGATTACTGGTTGCCAGGATTTAGGGGAAACAGCATTAGGGAGTGACTGCTAATTGATACAGGATTACTTTTCAGAGTATTGACAATGTTCTGGAATTAGAGAGAAGTGATGGTTGTATAACTTTGTAAATATACTGAAAACCAAAGAACTGTACACTTTTAAGTGGTAGTATGTAAAGTGTATCTGTGTGTTAAAAATTATAGCACCTTTGCTTCTACCCATTGGAAAGTAAAATCTAAAAAACTTACCCTTCTATGAAAAAAGACTCTTGAAAATTAGATTAAATGATTATTTTCAAGTATTAGATCATAAGCAATCCAGATTATTACCCCCTTAGGAAAAAAAAATGTTGAACTATGATTACCATAGCTTTCTACTGAGCAACAATCTGTAGAAAGCAGTAAAGGGAACTCCAAATAGAACCTGGTAATCCAGGTGAGCTAGAAAGAGACTGGAGTTCCTTCAAGAAGGCCAAGTTGACCAGAAGAGCCAGGGCAGAATATCAGACAGAAGGAAGTTATACAGAGCAATCCTTTTGGGTGGCTGGCTGAGCATCAGTCTGTGTATGCATCAGCTAAAATGCCATGAGGCAGGGCAAAGAACAAATGTTGGGAAAGGAACAATTATTGGGAAGCTGTAAGCTAAATAATTCCCAGATCCTACACAGGGTTAGGAATTACTTGAATTATCACCAAAAGAAATCAAGTTGAGTAGAGAGGAGTAATTCAATAAGAGAACTACACTGGTTGAATTCAACATATCTTAGAAAGTTACAACAATCAAAACAGTGCATTATTGGTATAAGAATAGACCTATCTTTACTACTGAGGAAACAGCCTAGGAATTGGTCACACATTTGATTTTTTTTAAATAAGAGTTTCAAGAAAATTGATTAGGGAAAGATACTCTTCCACAAACAGTGCTGAGACAACTTTATGTCCCCTTGAGAAAAAAAATAAACCACGACTCTTATCTCACACTATTTTTTAAAAACTACATTGATCATAGACCTAAATATAAAAGCTGAATCTGTAAAACTTCTAGAAAAAAACACGGTATTCAAAGATTTCTTAGATTGCACTGAGGTCTGGACATAAGGGGAAAAAAGGTAATTTAGCCACTCTGATTCACACAAATGCAAGTTACAGAATTGGAGACAATATTTGTTATGTATACTTTTGCCAAATAATTTTAATCCAGAAAACAACTCTTACAACTGAACAATAATAATAGAAATGCCTAAATAATAAAAATTGGGCAAGAAATTTATTGACATAGAATATGATTGGCCAATAAACAAATAAAAAGATACTCAACATTGTTAGTCATCAGGGAAATGCAAACTAAAATCAATACCCTTACACGTTCACTAGAATGGCTGTAAGTTAAGACTGATAAAAAAGTGAAACTTCTCAAACTGTCATAGTGGGAATATAAAATATAAAACATGCTTTTGATAACTTTTGTTATTTTCTCATAAATTTAAAGAAAACTGCCACATAATCCAGCAATTCCACTTCTATGTATTTATCCATAAGAAATAAAAACAAAGGTCCACACAAAGCCATCTCGTGAATAGATACACATCATGTAGTGTGTAGTACTCCATTTTAAGGAATACTAGTGTACAATAAAATACAGCAAATCAGTGATACACACAATGTGGATGAGTTCCAGAAATATCAATACTAAATAAAAGCAGTTATACTCAAAAAAGAGTTACATTCTTATGAATATTGTTATGATACACTAAAAAGGAGACATTTATAATAAAGGTAAGGGGAAAATTATAATGAAGGAAAGTAGATTAGTGATTGCCTGGTTTTGGGATTGGGTACTGACTGAAATGGTGCATGAGGCAATGATTTAGCATACCAGAAATTCCTTAACTCTTGATCGTAGTAGTGGTCACAGTTTATCTGTTGGCCAACACTCAAACCGCTTACTTAAAATAAGTGTTGTTTATTGTATGGAAATTACGCCTTCATGCAAAATTTGTGCATAAAGTGCTTTATGACAAGAAGTTAGAAGAGAAAAACACACCCTCGTGTTGTCTTTAAAATAACTCAATGTACACCAGTGTTAAATACTGCTAAGTTTATCACAAGTGAATTAGATTAACCTGAGCAAGTTTGCTAAAGTAAGAAATATTAAAAAATAGCCAATGACTGACCCTTTAGTTTTACGACATGCTAGCTAGCTAGCTATCCATTAAAAGTAAAGAATTAAACAAAGTTTAATATAACCACAGAACTAAGCATTTGGAAATCAAGTACATTCTTACATTTCAGTCTTTTTCTCAGAGATCAAAATATTGAATTCTCTCTAAAACTGGAATTAAAAAAAAACCCAGCATACTGTCACTTGACAATATAAAATTTTAATTCTCTTTTCCTAAACTTTTATTTATGACTTACCTTCCAGTAAAGTCACTATAAATCAATATTTGGCAGTTTATCAATCACATGCTACATATTTATAAAAATAATTACTCACTTCAATTGTCTTGGCCAGTAACTGTGTGTGAGGAAAATTATACTTGTATACCTCATTAGCAACAGTGTTTACATCAATGGCAGCCACCACTTGTGCAGGTATACAACTTTCTGTAATGACAAAAAGAAAAAGAAAAGAAAAGCCCTTACTATCAGTTTGTTCTCCATAGAGAAAAGAAAATAGTGGAACTTGGTAGTACATTTCCATATGTCCTCAGTTATCTAGCCAGATCTCAGACTGTCAGGGGAGGACCATTCAAGGAATAACCAGGCATGAAATAGAGTATTTGAATAAGTACTTTTGATTCATCTCTCTAACAGCATTCCAATGTTAGAAATAAGATTAAATTTTAATTGTTATCTTTTATATTTCCTTTCCTCTCACATGAAGAGCCATACTTATGAGTTTAACAGAAAGTTTTTCAAGGCTAAAAAAAACAAATCAAAAACATAAGAAGTGTAGTATGTCCTAATCACCATAATATTTGGAACTTTATATAAGTGAATTGCCATGTGTTCCTTTCCTCATACTGAGACAAAGCTGCTTTACAACTGAAAATGCTTTTAGGTATGCTGCCTTAAGTAACAACTTTATTGAGATCCAATTCACAAGCTACAAAACTCACCTGCTTAACATTTAGATACATTTTTAAGTGAGGTAAACAATTAATTGATTTTTAAATGTAAAAGGTTCACAGGACAAAAATTTTAAATTCTGACAGACCAGGAGAAAAAGGAGAATAAGGGAAGTAATTATAAAGGGATATAAAGGGATACTTTTACTGCCCATCTGTCTTGCTGATAAAGCATTTTCAAAATAGTTTCCGATTCAGATAACATATTCTTTAATGACAGTCAAAATTTGAACTCTGTAATTGCAGCTGCTGCTATATATGGCAATTCCCACTCTCCTCCTCAAAATGTGTACAAAGCTATGTATAGAAACTGTCCCAAATCAGGAGAAAGTTTTGAAAATAAAATTAGTTGAGACTTAACAAAGTCACCAGAGAAAATATAATACTACATAGTAGATTCACATAGCCTTCTCTTTAATAACCATTTTCTGAATAATGGTTAGCTTAGCTTAGTGCAGACGTTAAAGTGGAGCGGTACAGTATAAGGAGCTATGGCTCAAGGAGCAGAAACCGGAAATAAAACAGGATCACAGGAGACAGTGCAAGGGGGAAAAGGCTCACTTAACACATGCTCAGAAACTATCAGAACCTTATACTGAGACCTGGAAGAGATGAAGCCAGAGAGAAAACCCTAAGGATCCTGCTGAAAAGTAAGGTCCCTGTGACTTAGACATGACTCACTGGAAACTCTGAGGCCTAGCTGGTAATAACAGAGGTAGCTGCTTCCAATTAAATTTAAATTCAGTAACTAGTTACTTGCCTCAGTACAAAGTAAAGGATATAAATTATATCTTTGTCAAAGCGATCAGAGAGCTCTTGAAACAGATCAAGAAAGCTTCTAAACAAACAAAAATAGTATCCCAGAATTAATTTGCAAAATTACAAAATTGCTGTAATTAAAAACTAAGCTACAATTAATCACTGCAAGAGAGCTCAACCTTCATTGTGCTATTTTATTGCTTTACTAAGTAAGATATAATCAGGATGATGTAGCCTGCTTGCACTAACTATGCAGCAAACAGGGACTGCTTTGAGCTGGTTAACATGCCTTTCATCTTTTCCAGGCTGGATGAAAACCCAAAGTAATGTGTTGAATCTATACCATAATCGATAATTAATTTTATGTTCTTGTATTATGTGCCTGGAGGGAATAAAACCTGACAAAAACCAACTGCCAAATGAGTGTTTCATGAGATTTGAAAACTGATGAACTGAACATTGTTTTTCTCAGGAAAGAATGGATTTTTAAAGTCAATAAGCAAATGCACGGTTTACATGGATTTTACAGTTTACATGGATTTTAGAGTGTTCTAAAATTAGGGCCTATTGTGTGACCTAAAAAGTTATTTCCATGGCTATACATACAGGTTGAGTATCTCTTATCCAAACTGCTTGGGTCTAAGTGTTT
>RJWM01045948.1:0-12552 GCA_004363535.1 Dasyprocta punctata
TAAGTTTTGACTGGGAGGATTAAAAATTTTGAGCATAAAGCTCTAATATCAAGACTGCAGAATTCTGTTCTCTGTAAGATAACAATAATGCAGCTACTTCTGCTTGGGAAATAAGTGGCTTCTGCTTAACTTTCAATTTTTGCCTTATTATGTGCTCTGAATCTGGGCTTCCACAAGTATGAAATATTAATTCTCATTACGGCCAGTTTGAATTCTGACAATATTTGTGATTTGTATGTATCTAATTATGCACTGTTAAAAGAGGCAAAACTAGATGGAGTAAAGTTGGATCCTATTGATTCATTATGAATTAAGGGAGTCTGTAAAAATGAGGAATACGGTGAAGTTGGAAAGAGACTGGTGCCTAAACAGTATCCTAATCTCACCTCCACATGCAAGATGCCAGCATTGCTTATCCCTGGCCTCCTGTGCACGTGGGATTCTCTGACTGAACACATATACATACATAACTTGCAATATTCATAAACACACACACACACACACACACACACACACCCCTTGTTCATAGCTCCTCAAATGTCTAAAAGTTACTAGTCACATTTATTATCCAAATAAAAGTATGATTAGGAAACTATGAAAGTGTCCATGTCTCCAAATTTATTCATTCCATCTGTGCTCTTTTATTTATTTGAGGATTTCAATATCTTTAAAAGAGATAAGGGTCCTATATTGATCATGAATGACTTCAATACTCTTTGTATCATCATCTATTTTTGTGTCTATCTCAACTCTAGGTTTGCTGAGGAAATCCTTTATAAATGTTGACGTTGCTTTTTTGGCTGAGAGATTTTTTTCTGATCTTTCTGATTTTTTCAATCATGTTCTGATTTCTCAAGTTCTTGCATTAGCTAATCTCCAACAAGTTTTTTAGTAGTTTTGGTTGAAAATCCTAACTCATGCCTGGGATTTCATTATGAATCCAGGTGTGCAAGTCCCTGTTCCACAGCCTCATCAATCAAAGGGCGGCGTGAGGACAACCAGTTGGCATCCACTGGGAGATTATTACAAATGCAGATGCTCTGGTTTCGCCCCAGACGTAGTGGATCTAAATCTGCATTTAACCACTTCCACTGGGTAATTCCACACACATCAGGTATCTGGGAAGCTCTTGGCCACCGAGATGGCCAACAGAACTCCATTCCTATTATTTAGACTTCTGGCACACTTAACCTTGATTTATTTTTCAACTCTACCTTACTCCAGTCAGATTTCAAATCCTGTCTTAGACCACAAGTAAAAATTAAGGCTTTACATGTTTTCAGGTTTATTTTTCATTTATGTTAAAAATTTTCAATTGACATAATAATTGCACATATTCACACAGTATAATGTACTATTTTGACACGTATAGGTAATGTGCCATGATCAAATCAGGGTACTTAGCATTCCATTTCTTCAAACACTTAACGGTTCTTTGTGTTGAAAGCATTCTAAAATTCTCTCTTCTAGCTATGCTGAAATATACAATAAATTATTATTAATTGTAGTCTCCTAGCATCAAGCTTTTTACAGAGCCTTTTGGATGTTCCATCTCATTTTATTTTCAATAAAGCACTCCCCATCTGCCTGTACCACTGACATCTCCTCCCTATTTCTTGTCCTTTGCTTTCTTCTTGGGTTTTATTCTGAAAGATGTTTGATTTTTATTGTGACATTGCCATTTATCTCCTGTCACCTAGCTTTTTCTAAATTCTCCCTTGGACAGGTTTCCCAGGCTTTCATTCACCTTTCCTCTTCTTTTGGTCAGCTTTAACTTGAGCAAATACAGAGACCTCCTTTTCAGCAAGCTTTTGAATCAGATGTAATGATCTATTCCAAATTCTTGATTTCAGTTCTGGGATACTGTCTGCCAGTTTCCACTTTCAGGTTATTCCTATCTGACTTTTAAAAATCTGGCTAAAAAAGGAAAATACATCCATCACCTTGACATTTTGTCTTCCCACTGCTGGATGCTTGCTGGTACTCAAGGTACCTTCTGAGGGACCCTCAATTTTTCACTTTTCATCTGGATATTTGCTGTTGCATAGATGGGGCAGATATATCAAAAACACTTAGAAAAGCAATGATTGGCTTGTTACAATGACAGCTGTAATGAGTGAGCAATGATAATCAGAGCATGAAGTTGTTATGCATGAGTTCTGCCTCAGTTTGTCATTTTGTCAGTATCCATAACCATTACTGCCACTTCCAGGGCTAGGGCATCAGCAGGAACTGTCTGCTCCCTTGAATATCAATTTCCCAGTGTCCCATCAAAAAACTTTTAACTATCAGGTATCTTCCATACCCGTTGTATGGGATATGCTATGTACCCCCAAGTCCTCATACTTTTGATGGGGCTGAGTCTGATGCTTGTGATCAGTTTGTTGTCTAGCACCAGGATTAATGACGTGACTGCTACACCCGCCCATGGGTGGAGCTGAGATACAGTATAAGGGAAGGCGGGTCTTCCTCTTGTTTGCTTCCCGGCTTCCGCCCTCTCTCTCGCCAGCGCGGCTTGTGGCTTGCAGCTTGCAGTCGCCGTGAACTGTAGCCCCGTCACCCCATGCTGCCTTGGAGCCAACTTTATGGACTGAAACTCCCAAGAAACTGTAAGAATAAACCTTTCCTTTCCTAATTTTGGGCGTCAGGTATTTTGTCTCTGCAACAAGTAAAAAGTAACTAAGACACCCGTTCACCCTGATTTAGGCTGAACCAACTAAGATACAAACTCAGTCTCTCAGCAGTTTCTAGAGGAAGTGAAATCATCTAATAATACCATCATTTCTAAAGTCTTTGCAGGAGACTTGTGGAATTGCGTTCCAGATCTTCCTGAAGAAATTTTTTCTCCACCCTTCTCACACACAAACCACTCTCTGACATCCCTATAATGGTTGATTGATTGTGTCAACCTGAGAAGTTTAGTTAGGAGAAGTTTAAATTAGCTCAGCAAATCTACACCCTAAGATAGAAGACCCATCCTAGGGTGGCTGGTTGCCTGAATGGTATAAAGGGAAAGGACAGATCTGCTTCTATTTCTTTGGAGGAGCTCCAATCTTCTCCTTCACCTTGGGTGTCGTCTGGCTTCCAGTGCAGACTCTTTAGCTTCCAGTGCAGACTCTTTAGCTTCCAGTGCAGATTCTTTGGCCTTCAGCATAAACTTTTCAGTCTTTCGTTGCAGGCCTATCGGTCTCCTGATATGGATTCCCACAGGACACTGCAGTAACCACCAGACCTTGAACTGAATCCTTTGTTCTTCAGTGTGCTGATAGACATTCTGTACTCTTCCTCATCCAACTCTATGGGTTGCTATTGAAAGCCAGTCTTGTAAATTCATACACACTTGTTTATCTTGTGTTATATCTGTTTCTCTAGTAAAACACTGACTGGTGCAATCTGTCTGTTCTTACTCAAGTTTTTCCAGCCCTTATGCAAGTCTGCTCCAAGCTCCTACTTCCCAAAAGCCATAGCTCCTATGAAAGCTAATATTAATACCTAAAATGCTACAAGACTTTAAGAATGCAAAATTAGAAAACGTATTAATAGAAGATAAGATCAAATAGCAAAGAATATGGAGCAGCGGAAGCATCAAAGGGAGTAAGAATCACTCCACTTGAAATCTAGGTGCGTAAGCACTCTGTACACTTTGACATCAACATTTTCTGTAGACATATGTGAAAGAAAATCACAAGTCAACTTTTCTGATAACATACATGCAAAAATTCTAATGGAAGCATTATTAAATAGGGTTTATAGATATATGAAAATAAATCACAAACAAATATGGCCTCCTTCAAGAATGCAAGTTTGGTTTGATACAAGGCAAACATCTAAGGCAAAACATAAGTAGCATAGTGGGGAAAAGCTACCTGATTATCTCAAGAGATTCAGGAAAAGATTTTGTTCAAATCCCACATGTGTTATTAGTAAACTAGGAGTAAAATACAAAGCCCACATGTGTTAATAGTAAACTAGAGTAGAACACAATGTCTCTAATCTGATAAGAAATATCTACAAATTTCATACCTAAGACTGAAACACTGAAACTTTATGCTTTGAAATGAAGAAAAGACAAGAATGTCTACCATTTTCACCTTTTTTCAAAATTTTCCAGGAGGTTCTAGCAAGTTCAGGAAGGCAAAAAACAAACAAAAAAGATCATACATTATATAGATTCAGTGAGAAGAATTACAACCAGCATCATTTGAGAATGAGAAGACTATGTGTAGAAAGTTCCAAATAATGTACAAATTATTAGAATTAATTAGTGAGTTTAACATAGAAGATCAATGTGCAAGTCAATTGCATTTGGACATCTTGCTGTGCTGAAAAGCAAAGAAGCACTTACAGACTAATGAGAAAAAGTCAAAGGGACATAGGAGACCACTTAAAGAGGTTTTCATTGACCAAAATTTGAGACAATTTGAACATCAAAAAGAATAATGATGGTAATTAACTTGAAAGTACTTAAGAAAGAAAACACCATTACTATAGTTTGTAGGTTTGAAAGAGACAAAGACAAAGATACAAAAATGAGAATATAGCAATGAAGCTTCTTGTGGGGCTCTCTGGGAAATTTTCAGGGCACTGGTGGAACTTTCTGGGAGGACCCTGTGCAGATGCTGATAAACTCACTGAGAAATGGCCCCAAGGACTGCTATTGCAATCTGCTGTGAAACCACTGTGTGCCTACCATGCCAGCTGTGCACCACTAGATCAAGTTAAGAAGAAAACCCTGGAAGTCCCACCCACAGTAGGCACTACAAATATCCATCATACCAAAGCCCTAGTTGGCAATAAGAACAAATGGGACAAAGAGAACAATGAAGAATATACTAATTAATTTCAACTACATTATGAGTTAAGGGCTTGCATGGTCAAAACTGACCACTATGTTGAACATGGTTTATTAGGAAAATATTTTCCAGGTTCCAAACATATAGGATTAACTTATAAATTTATCTGCATACTCATTACTTAAAATCAGTATAATTCATTATTGTGCCTTCTGAAACTATGGGGATCTGTTAACTGAAACACACATAAAGCAACTCATTAAAAGCCTGAATTACAGCACGGATGGAAATTCTCCTGGAGGAAAGTGAATCCATACTCTGTGCCCCTCCACTATATCCCAAAGGGTGGGATGACTGCAAGAAAGTGAGTCTGCTGTCTGTGCCCCTTTGTTGCATCCTGGAGGGCAGACCAACTGGAGGACAGTGAGTTCGTGCTCTGCATCCCTGCATTACATTCCAGAGGGCTGGTTGACTGGAAGATAGTGGGTTTGTGATCCAGGCCTCATCCATTGTGTCCTGGAGGGCAAGTCAGCTGGAAGAGTGTAAGACCAACAGGAATCCCAAGACACAGGACAACAGTCCAGCACACCGACACACGCACACCTCTGGAGGGTAATCAGTAAGTCCAGTAACATGGAAACATCTGAAACAGCAGCAAGGAGACAGTAGTTGGACTCTGGAGAATTCCACTGACAGACCAGTCTCAGCCCTTACATCCAGAGGCCAAGATCAGGTAAATACCCAGCACATCTCTGGGATGCAACACAGACATTATCACAGAACTATAAACACCAGAAGAGACTGAACACAGATGCTCCTATGAGTCCACCAACCACCATTAGGGACTGGTAGCCAGTGCCAGTGGAGAGAAACATCCAGCCAACTTCCCACACACCTGCCTCCACCAGGGAATCCTCAATGTAGCTGTGTGTGTCTGGTAGCCAAAGCAGGAAGCACCTGGGACCTCACAACCAGCTCATCCAGAGAAACCCAGGAAAATGTCAAGACAAAAGAAAGAAAGGCCAAGATTAAAAAATCAAGCAAAAACAAATGCTGGAGGGGCTGTTGGGAAAAAGAAACTCTTCTCCACTGTTGGTGGGAGTGTAGACTGGTGCAACCACTGTGAAAGTCAGTGTGAAGATTCTTCAAGAAGCTAGGATTAGAGATCCCATTCAACTCAGCTATCCCACTTCTGGGCATTTTTCCAGAAGAATTGAAAACATCATACCACAGTGGTATCTGTGCACCCATGTTTATAGCAACCCAGTTTGTAATAGACAGATCTTGGAAACAACCCAAGTGCCCATCAATCAAAGAATGGATAAAAAAGATGTGGTACTTTTATACAATGGAGTACTACTCAGCTATTAAGAAAGATTGCATTGAGTCTTTTATAAGTAAATGGACATGACTTGAGACCATACTCATAAATGAGATAAATCAAACTCACATGTGTAAATACCATATTGTCTCCCTAGTGTAAGAAACTTAAAAAGTATATATGATCCAAAATCTATAATAAACACTATGTAAGGGTAAAAAACAGCTTGAAGAGCAAAAGTAATTGGGAAGGAAATAGGGGGAAAGAGGGAAGGGAAAAGGAAAAGATATAAATCTGTGTATATGTATATATAAGATAACTAAAACAAACACACTGCTGAATGCATTCATTATTGAGAAAGAACAATTAATACTCATATGATTAGATCAATTTTGCATGTCTATATCTGTTAATGTAAACAACCATTTCGAAGATAGTGATACACAGTACTGCAACTACTGTCAAGTTTCTATCATCCTGTTTTGTAAACCTGTAATGTTACTGTCGTGCATTTACCCTAGTCATTTGTTTGTCTCTTTTGTTTTTTGTCTTTGTTATATGTGCCTTTTTTTCTCTTAAATAAAAAAAATTAAAAAAGAGCAAAAGCAAATCTTAACCTCCAGCCCACACAGAATGAGTCTACAAAACATAGAAATGAAAAAATTGGAAGTCACACACCTGAAATCTCTGAAAGGATAGCAACTGAAGTAAAGAAACAACTTCATGAAAGTGTAAAAGTAATCAAATCAGAAATAATATCTCAGGTAAAAGAACAAATGACAAACATAATGAAAGAACTGCTGAGCATATCTAAAGAAGATATAGATAAAAAAAAGAGCATTGGAAAGTTATGGAAACCTTGAATAAACAATTCAGGGAGGAACTACAATGCATGAAACAGATTCTAAGAGATATGCAGGAAATTGAAAACTCCATTGAAAGCTGGAAAAACTGCTTGAAAGAAACTAAAGATAGACCTTCATCTAAAACTCCAGCAAGCCATAAACAAATCAAATCTACATTCAGACATATAATAATAATCAATATCCCAGAAATTCATCACAAGAACAGACTATTGAAGGCTGTTAGAGAAAAGAAACAGATAACCTATAAAGGAAAACCTATCAGAATCATGGTAGATTTCTCAACACAAACCATCAAGTCAAGGAGAGCTTTGAGTAAAGTATTTCAAATCCAGAAGGAAAACAACTTCCAACCTGGATTGATGTACCCTGTGTAACTATCTTTCAGAGTTAATAGAGAAATAAGATAGCTTCATGATAAAGAACAACTGAAGGAATTTATGACCACCAAACCAACCCTACAAAGAGTGCTGAAGGATATTCAACAGAGAGATGAAGATAATCACGGTTCCAGGGGCAGTAGTGGAGGAGGATTACCAGACAGGGAAGGCAATTAATTGAATGGAGGGGAAAACTGAGGGACCGGTGGCATTAGGATAGCATGGTAGAGATGAGCCAGTGTATGTCAATTATATCCATTAATGCAGATGGCCTCAACAAACCAGTAAAAAGAAACATGGGCAGAGTGGATTGGGAGAGAGAATCCATCAATATGCTGTTTACAAGAAACACATTTGACTGAAAAGAAAATTCATGTACTGAAGGTTGGAGGAGACAAGACAATGCTCCATATGATGAAGACCCAGAAAAAAGCAGAGGTAGCTTGCCCATCAACCATGGAAAGGATAGGAAAGACATATTTTTATACAATGAAAAGCTACTCAGCTATAAAGAAGGATAACCTCAAGGCTCTTGTAGGTAAATGGATGCAACTCAAGATCATGCTCATGAGTGAAATGATTTGGACTCACATGAGTGAACATGATGTTGTCTCCCTAGTATAAAAAAACCAAAGGAGTTAGTAGGATCCAAAATGTACAATAGATATTGTGAAGGTGAAAGGGGAGGAAATGTCTAAAAAGTGAAGGTGGTATCTATTGTTAATTTCCTATTACCTTGTTTTGAAGTCTTGTTTTGCTTTCATTGCTTTGTTTGGTTTGGTTTTATTCTGTTGTTTTGTTAGATTCTATTATGTCTGATGGTATGGGCAGTTATTTTGAAGATAAAAAGATATATTATGGTAGCCATTGTTGATTTCCTATTATCTAGTTTTGAAGTTCTGCATCACTATCATTGTTATGTTTTGATTGGTTTTATTCTGTACTGTTTTGTTTGATTTTATTGTATCTTATGGTATGGGCAACTATTTTGAAGACAACATGAGGCATTGTGATAGCCATTGCTGATTTCCTATAACATGTTTTGAAGTCCTGTATTGCTCTCATTGTTTTGTTTTGATTGGCTTTATTCTGCTTCAATTTGTTTGGTTTTATTCTCTTTAAAATAAAATTTAAATAAATAAATGCAACCAGGAAAAAATAATTTTAAGAGACAATTATAGAATTTTAAGATAGATAGATAGATAGATTTTAAGAGAGAATGTTATCAGGCAGTTCCTACAGCTGAGGATAACATCTACTGCCAACACTCCTGGCAGCTCTTATGGTGGGCCATGGTCCCACAGGCCAGTGACTAGGGGGCTGGTTGGGCAGAGGGCCTTGCTGCTAAGGCACCTGGGAAGAAGCAACTTCTTTAAACATTCCTGTCCTCTCTTCTCCTCTGTGAAAGCAGTGGGATTCACTAGATTATGTAAAGGTCATTTTTAGCTCTAGAATGTTGTGATTCATCCTTGATCTTGATCACTATTTCAAAATGTCCCAGTTCATTTGGAGAAGAAATTCTGACCAAATGGTTTATAAGGAGAATTGGTCACAAAATTCCTTACATCAGGAACACTGACTACTATCTCAACTGACAGCATGTTCATACAGTTTTTGCAAAGGATACAGGACTGCATATCTACTAAGATTTACTTGTATCGTTCCACAGTGAAAGTTGATAACAAAAATTCAGGTATACTCAGTGCTTCCTAAAGTTTGTTCCAGTGTTACTGAAAGATACAACTTGAGCATTTTTTGAAGCAGAAAAAATGTCTACTGGGGCATCAAATAAGGTGGAAAATCTACAACGTAAGTTAGTTTATCAAGACAGAGCAAGGATAGGTGATAAAGTTTTTTTTAAACCTCAGTTCTCTCAAAACTTTTCACTTGTGTTAAAACAATTCATCTAATATAACTAGTATTTGGAATCACTCAATTTTGAAAATGATAATACTGCATTTCTCTTTTGTATTTTCCAGCAGAAAACCTGAAAATCTTTGGTCACAAATGTTGTCTCCAACTTCTCAACCTCCTACTCCAATTGGACTTTTGGTTTCTTCACTTCAATGAAACAGCAACTATCAACATTTTATATTAAGCCTGAAGAGTTCCATTAAAGTCAATTCTGGCATATTATATTTGCTAAAGATGGTCACAAAAATCTATTCCACACACTCTTCTTACACTATGACTTTGACACTTGCTCTTTAGAGTCCCCCATTTTGAGAATCTGAGCAAGTTTCTAAGATTAATAGAAATGATACTGTGTCTTACAAGTTTCCTTGAAAAAAAAGAAAATGATATGCCTTTATGATAAAGGCAACAATATCACTTCCACTTCCAGCTGGTTCTCTGGGGTTGGTTATTGTAAAAACCTAGCTATATCCTAGAAGAATTGCTGAACAGTTACTCATAGCTGTGGTCCAGGTAAAAGACAGTGCAAACATGAAACCATTGTAAGGAAGTCTTCTAAATGAATTCACCCTCTCCCAATATCAAGTGCAGCCCAGACTGGGAGTTATCCTGACTGAAATCTTCTCATGTAACAGAGACAAGCTATTCTCAGATCACTTCCAGTCAAATTCCTAATACATAAAATCTAAAACCACAATAAAGTAGTTTTGGGGACTACTGTGTATGGGGTTTTGTTAAAAGCAATAGTAACAAAAGCAATATTCTTAATTGTTGATGACAAAAGATTTCTAATCTTGCAATATCAACTGTACAATTAGCAGTGCTGACATAATTAAAAATTTACAAACAAGACCTAAGTTTACTAATGTGCACAGGTCACACTGGCTACTGAAAACCAACTGTGCACATCTTCTAACTGTCCATGGGGTGAGGCAGAATTGACACTTAAAAAAATTGTTAGACACTATAAAGCAGGGTTCACCCCACCTCAACCCCTGTGCCCAATGAACTAGTTTACCAGCATATCACTGGAAATATCTGGTTTCATTTCTTGATAATATTTTTGCCTTATTGAAAAACAAACAAAAATAGAATAGACTTGACTTGTTTAGTAAGTTTTCCTCCCAGAATGTTTTAAGGAATGTTCTAAGAGCTGTTCATGAACCTGAGATGTGCAGTTATGTTCCCCCTGCCCTAGTATTCCCTGCAAGGGCTTCCACATACACGGGCTGTCCTATCCCTACAGTGACCCTGAAACAAGGTTACAGAAAGAGGTGGTGCAAACCTGAGTTTTCTGGGAGGGACTGCCTTCCCTCATGATTCCCCAGGAAAGAGAGTTTCCTCTCTTCATTTAATGCATGTCCATGAAAACTTCTCCAGCTGGCCACAACTGAATCACCAAAAACACGGCAGCAGGTAGACTCCTGCTACAGTTTCCCACAGTGAGGCACAACAGGCGCCCCACACTCCTCTCCGGGTGGCTGAGGACCACACATGGGACTGAGATGTCCACAAAAGTATGAATCAGGCCCATAGACTCAGTATTTCACAGACTTGTGCCATTGAATTATTAAGTCAATCTCCTAGTGTGTAAGCGGTACTTTCTGCTGCTGCTTTAATAAATTACCTCTCCAGTGTATTATTTGCATAGTTATTAAATATCTTCATTATTAAGATAGGAAATTAGACCACAAGGACTGAGCATCAAGCCCTATGTTAGTCTAATGCAGTGGGAATACTAGAAGTAAAATCAAGTTTGTATTTATTTAAACGAGACTTTGAGGAAGAGATACTACAAATCCATGTCAGCAATTCTGCTTCTAACAATTTATCCTAAAAATGTATTTACACATGGACAAATTAGCAAAGAGATACTACAAAGATCTCCTTTAAAGTATTGACTAGGTGTATAAACAGAGTACTTTTTTAAAATGTGGCATTTATACAATGAAATATTAAAAAGGAAGCTTGTTTTAAAGGAAGCATATAGAAGTCCCTTTTCCTGTCCTCAGTGTGGTCTGGAAAGTTTATATTTGTAATTCCATGGAAGCCTTATTGGAATTCTAGCAAGTTAATTCCAATCTACCACTTCCAGCACTATTCACAGAGAGAATAAAGACACTAAGACATATTTATAATTATGGGCAGCCAAGGGGTCCTAAGTCTGGCCAGGATGAAGGCTCATCAGAACAAAAGGCCTTGACCCAGGGTCTAACTGGGATTTTATTAATTCATGAAGAAGGGAGTGGCTAGAGGATAAATGACTGGGAGAATGGCGGGAATTACAAGAGTACTGTGAGCTGGGCTAGCTAGGAGGCCAGAAGGACCTCTGAAATATGAAGAGAGAAGGATGTGCAGAAAGACCAAACTACATAACACAATTGAGGTAGCATTTAATGTTTAAGCAGCGGTGCTTCAGTTCTGATGAGCAAACTTGTGTGCCCTAGGAAAGTCATAGCCTCTTATCTCAAGGCTCAAACCCAGTCAACAGCCCTGGAGCATTGTCTCTGCCTCTCACCAGGTTCAACCATTTAATGAGACAGTGACTGCATCTAGTTTCAAAGACTACACATCAGTACTTCAGCTAGCCCTATTTACATTGTTTAGAGCCAGTTGGAGGGAAAAGGATATAGCCATCTCTGTGAATATCAGTGCATAGACACAGGGATAGATTCACCCAAAGTGGAGGTAATTGCTCTTTATTCAAGGGGAGTCACCTAGGTGGTCTTCTTAGAAGCAGAGTAATTAAAAAATGTTCTCACCACAAAAATGCAAATATTTGAGGTGAAAGATATGTCAATAATCATTTCACAATATATTACAGATCTTACAACATAATTTGTATCCCATAGATAAACACTGTTGTGATTTATTGACATTCAATAAACTATAAAAGGAAGCACCCCTGTACATATTTATACAAGAATACCTCTAAGATACTTTAAGTGAAATGATCAAGGCAAAGCATAATCTGTGTATAATGTTGCACATGGTCAAAAAAGAATACATTCAGGTATGTATCTGCACAGAAAATATCTGTAAATACTCAGAAAAAAACTGTCGGTGGGGCTTAGGTAAGTGGAACAAGAATTTGGAATGGAATACAGCTTCAGTTTTCATTGTGTAAGATTTGTACTACTGAAACTTTTTACAATATATTTTAAGCTTAAAAATCACATTACTGACTCAATAACAATGTAATACAGCATAAGAACTTAATTTGTATTAAGATGCCTGAAATTCTTTTGGATAATTTCCTTCTCTCCCCTTTTTGTTGTGCC
>RJWM01045949.1:0-12552 GCA_004363535.1 Dasyprocta punctata
TCATCTATCTTTGGACATAAAAGCATGTGGATCTGCATGGTTCTCTTACCCTGAGGATGATAGAGGTAGACCGGATATTTAAAATACTCACAAGGATAAAGTATCTTTAGACAATCTCTTGTACTTTTAAAATACCCATTTATGTGTAAATAATTGATGTATCTGTCATCTGCTATCAGCCGGTAGCTAGAATTGATTCTTAAAGACTTTTTTTGTCAATGCATATTTTTCTGGCCTATATACTTTTTATCCGAACTTGGAAGAAAAATACCTCAGATGTAGCTGGGTCCCCTTGGGAAGTCCTCGTGCCCATCCACCTTGTCAGTGGGACATTGCAGAAATTAGTGTCTTGCAACCTGGGCCAACTTCTCCATATAACCCCTGCTCCTCCTTCTTAAAATTCCAGCTTCACAACCAGATCTGGGGCCCGGGAGCTTTCCTAAGTTTGTGTGTGTGCGTGTGCATGTGTGTGTGTGTGTGTGTGCGTGTAGGGAAGAAAGACAGTAACTAGTGCTGGTGATGTGACAGGCTTCATCGTAAATACTACATGGATTTAGGGACCGCTACACAATTTCTGGGGCCCATATCAAAATAAAACTATAGCATCTCTTGTTTAAAAATGACTAAGAATTTTGAGACAATGACAGAAGCAAGAGACCGCAGGGGTTGTGACCTAAGGAGCCCCCTGCCCTGGTCATGTATGAGCCAATTCTTGTGACATTTTGAGCTTGTTACTGTGTCCGTTTTACAAAGGGCACTGCTGAGGCACAGAAAGGTACATGTGGTCAGTCCAGGGTCACGGGGTTAAAAGAGCACAGCTGAGATTTGCACCCAGACAGATTCGGTTTTTAACCGGTGTGCTTGTGGGTCCCAAGAGGGAGATTGTGAGCCTGGCGCCTGCGGCAAACCCAAGGGAAAGGGAACCTCTCCATTAAACGCCAACCCTTTCCCCAGCTTCTTTTCTGGTGTGTGGCTGTTCCTACCCTTTAACCCCCTCAAAATCACAGCCTCTATAATGAAAATAAATCACAAAAGCCAAGAATAAATGACCTCCCCCAGTAACTTACTGGTCCCTTATTATACTGTAATTTAAACATCCTCTCTGGGGAGTATTTTTCCCTCCCCCCAACTCACACATGCACACACAAACAAGAAGCTTAATAAGATTTTGCACCAACAAAAATCAATCTTGTCCTAGGAGAGACTTTACTGCTAAGAAAATCAGATTTTCCCCATATTGTTATGGTAACCAAATTACATTTCCTTTAAAATATTCTACATATTTTCCCCATTTATTCACCTTTACAGTTCTTTTCTTCCATTAGCCCAAACTGTATTCTTGATTGTTCCAGCACTCAAGCAACATGTCCTGATTCTTGTGATGTTTCAACCCATGCAATGCTCATGCTTTTGCCTGTTTTATGTTAATGTACTTCCTTCCAACAAGGTTTGCCAAGAAGTTAATCTTAATGTCAAGAACCATGCCGGGGTGGATGGAGAAATGTGACATTCTACTCTTTGGGAGGAAACCTTGCTATGTTTTCCCAAGATGCTTGAAGCAAAGCTGGATTATCATCACCAGAACTCACAACGAATTGATTTTGCAGCATTTATATCAGAAAATATTTTAAATATATCTTCTTTCAAATGGAATTGGAATTTTGGGCAAGTGACTCATTCAAATGATGATTGCGCTCGGACGGGCCTTATGCATGACTAAATTACAGGATATACAGAGTGTGTCTTGCATTTCCAAATCTTCCTTCCTACATACCCTAATTTCCATTCCAAAGAGTATCTATAAATTGGCCTGAAAGTCAGGCAAAGGAGGAAAAAAGCAAAGATTTAAGGAGAAAGGAAATCTCCTTGAGAAAGTTTAAAATAAATTAAGTAGATCTGATTAGTAAAGAAGATAGCTATACTTCAAGGAGATGTTAAATGTTCTGTACAAATCATTTTATGTTGATTAAACAGTATGCTGTAATTTCTTTTCTAAATTGAATGGGCTACACTGAAAAATGGTATTTGGCCCACCCTGAACAATAACTTGTCTCAGAAGACCTTTACCATGAATTGAGAATTTTAAATTAGATGAAGAAATAACAATGCATGATGTTGCTTAGCAACCATTGTATGTCTTAGTAACAGAGACTCCAAATAGATATGTTTTGGGTCACTTTCAGAGGACAAATAAACTAATTACCTGAGACAAAATTAAATGAATTTCTAAAAGCTAAACCCATGCCAACATCATTTTATTCACGTATTTGTGCCAAGGAGAGATGTTTCCATGATTATGAAGGCTCAGGACTTTGGTTACAGCTCTTAGGTCAGTCCTTTCTCAGTGGTAAAAATGGCTTTGGTTTGGAGGGGGCTATCGTGACTGGAGGTCAGACTCAGGGAAGGCTTCCAGCTGCAGATGGGTCAGTGTAGCCCTTGCCCTGTGATTTCTGTGGATACAGATGGCCTCCCGTGAGCAGGGCAGGCTCCAGTTCCGGTCTTGTACAGCATCATTAGTGAACACTGATGACGAAGTGAGTCTCAGAATGGATTCTGCTCCAAACTATCTTTGTTAACAAGGAAGCACAAAACCAGTCCTTGGAAGCTCTGGGAAGTCCAAGTTCGCTGTCCTCAGTGTCTTTGAAAAGCTGCAAACAGAACATTAACAATTCAGTACAATCTAACGTCAGACTGCTAACCAGACTGTCCTGCTTGTGCCTGGGTGGGGGTGCCTGGAAGATATTTCTAGACAGTTCACCTCATTTAACCACCACCCTGGCAGAAAAAAAAAATCATTTCTACCATCTTTTGTGCTGATTGACAAACTCTGATTCTGAACCACAGTCCAGAAGCTGAAGGCTGTGTGTTGCAAGCTTGTGAAAAGTGTCTCAGATATCGAGGAATTGCTCCTGCAGTGAAGATTCCTGATTGGGATATTAGAAATGGTGGAGTCACCACCCCCAGGATGTGGGTCAAAATGAATTTATACAGTTGTGTGTTTTACCAAGTTTAGGATGTCGATTTCTTTCTCTCCCTCTCTCTCTCTTTCTTTCTTTCTTTTTTTTCTTTCGTGCTGGTGGTGCTAGATTGAAGTGAGGGCCTTCCACACAAATATGACTAAAATATGACTATTTTAAATATCACTAAGAAAAAATGCCTCTAATAATATTGCCTTATCACTTTAAAATTTTATTTTATATGCACTGAAAGAGACTTTTTACATTAGATTTAGATTTTTTGCTCAATTTATAGATTAAGAGGGAGAATATAGGTGAAGAACTGATTAGTTTTCCCAAAAAACCCCTTCATATCCAAAATTGGGCTTTTATCCATCACTTTCTCAAATAAAACAACCTGTAACTCTTTTTGTTAACTGAGTGTTGTTCTGTATGCCATGACCTTGATGATGCCCTGTGGCTTAGAATAAAGAGAAGCCGTTGATGCTGAGCCTTAACCTGGCTCACCCTTACAGAGACTCAGCTGCAGTGAAGTTTATTAAATTTAGGGGCAGAAGAGGTGTTCGGAAAAAGAATACTAAATCACAAATACAAAGCAGTGTTGTAATTGTTTATTTATTTTTTTGCAAAAATCCAACTTTACTTAGATTCACAACTTTTCACAGCTTTAGATTCAGGGCACATGGTGCTAAGATCATTCACACTAAGTTCTGTATGTTTTTGGTTTACAGTGCTGGCATAACTGCATTCCAAAATTAATATGAAAACCTTATTTTTTGAGTAACAGAATCTTAACCGCAAGAGGCGAGAGGCGTGGTACTCCATTCCACACTGGGTTTCTATTTTCCCAGTTTATGTAAGGATAATACACTCATTAGATGCACAGAGATTGTCATCAAAGTACTGGAGCCAAGGACAAAGATGATCAATTTCTGATGGTTTGACTTTTTGATGTTACAATGATAAGAAAATGATATACACCTAGGAGGAAAAGTCTTCGAATTTCAAAGAATAATGTTTCACTGTGACAGAGGTAAGTGCTATGTTAATTTTTTCATGATGTGAGGGAGAAGTAGTGATCTAGGATGGAATGCAGTAATCTATCCACAAAGCAAAACTGACTTTTCCAAAGGATTGTAATTATTTATGAAGAAAGAGAAACAGAAGTATTATAAATCATTATGAAAACTAAAGGTCAAATTTTCCAATCAAAAGTTGTCACACACTACAAATATTACAATAACATAAGTACATTCATTCGTTGACTTTGGGATCTGCCTGTCTTATGTTTTCTTTTGTCCGTGCTTTAGACCGCATGCTCTGTGGTTGCCCTGTCCCACTGGGCTGTGAGATACGTAATTGTTATCTCATATGCTGATGTACTTACTGTTCATGTGAACAGCAGTCTGTCATTGAAACCCTGGATTCTCCAGCCCATTTCACCGTGCCAGTTGCATTTTGTCTGCCGTTCTTCCGTCAGCACGAGATACCATAGTAACAAACAGAGCCATCTCATGTAATGGGCTGTGTAAGACATCACCCCCTCAGCTTTTTGTAGAACTTGTTGTTTGACCTCTTTAAACACAGGAATTCGGATCAATTCTCTAGTGCAATTTACATAAAAAGACAGGTGTGCTTTGTGTTGTAAGTGCTTCATGTTTTGAGTTTTTTCACAGAAGAGCAATTCTGTTTTGGCCTGGATTCATAACTGAACATTCTGTCTGTAATTTTATCCCTTTGACCTTTTGGCTCCATGCCTGTCCAATCTTGTTTTTCCTCCATTATGTCCATATTCGAGGTGTTAGATTAAATTTTTCAGGATGCCTTAATGAAGTACTACAGTCTCAGTGGCTTAAACAGTACAAATTTATTTTTGTGCAGTTCTGAAGGCAGTGAGTCCAAGATCAGCATCTTGGCAGATGTGGCTTCTCCCGAGACCTCCCTCCTTGGCCTGCCTCTGTCTGTGTCCTCACATGACCTTTCTCTCTGTGCATGCACATCCTCGTGCCTCTTTCCCTTTAAGGATCCCACTCCTATAGGATTATGGTTTTGCCCTCATAGTCTTACTTAATCTCAAAGACCTCTGCGGTGGCTTGGATGTGGTTTGAAAGGTCATGTACAGGAAGCTGGGTGTCTAACAAACCCGCAAGAGGTGGGGCTGGTACAAGGTAATTAAATATTTGGGGTGCATCACCCTCTAAATGGGTCAGTATAATTACTGTGAGCCCAGGTAGTTTCCTTGAGAATGAACTGTCGTGAAAGCGCAAGCCTGGCCTTAGTTCTGAACCTCCTGGCTTCCTGGCTTGCCCTGTGATCGTCTCTCACGTGCGCTCCTACGATGATGCTGTCCATCATATTGTGATGTAGCCAGAGGCCCTCACCAGAACCAAGCAGATGCTGACACCATGCATTTGAATCTCTGGAACTGTGAGCTGAATAAACCCCTTTTGAAATAAAGTGTCCAGTTTCAGGTGTTTTGTTATGGTCACAGAAAACAGATTGAGAAACCTCTTAAAGGCCAAATCTACGATCCTGTCATGCTGGAGGATGTGGCTTCAACAGAAGACTTTCTAAAGGACACAGTTCAGTCCATACCAGGGTCACAGATACTGTTGGGGTGGAGTCTGGCCTCCAAGCTTGTACCTTTGTGCCATGCTTCTGGGTGAAGTGGCATAGTTGGCGGCAGGGAAGCCCAGGAAGCATGCCTATCCTGAGGTGGTTAGCAACAACTTAGTCTAGGAAATGTCTGAGCTGCATAAACCACATCAGCCTCAACTGCCAAAACAAACTACCTGTTTCTCCTATTCAACTTCTTTAGTCCCTGAAATGCCTGTCATTCTCCCAGCACTGCCTAACATGAAAAGAAATGGGAAGGGAACAAACTGGAGCAAAAGGACAGATAAAGATTTTCACTGATATCGGCTAAATATCTTACTTTTGCAGATATTGCTCATGCCAACATACTGCAGGGGGTATCACAGAACCTTGGCAGGATCCCGTGCTAGCTTAAATTAAGCCCTGAAGCTCTAAGTTTATTAGCTTCATGGTAAATTCATATCTGAGAACTAACTTCCTTTTTATGCCAACTTTGGGAATGTTGCAGAGAATATCTGGTTCACCCTTCTCCAACCCCTCCCTGAAACCGTTTATCTTCTAGGAATTAAGAGGTATTCTACTTAAACCACAGGATTTTTCTCTAATTGCTAACATTTTCCCAGAAGATACTTTTTAAATTACACTTTTTATATTTTGAGATCACTAGTTTCACATGCGTTGTGAGAAATACTAACATAGAAACATCCATGAACTCTTTTCTCTGTTTTCTTAAGTGGTGGCAGTTCGCAAAACTGTGGCATGACACCTCAAGCAGGATATGGACACTGATGTAGTAAAGTTGCAGAGAATCCCGTAACCATAAGGATGCCTCGTGCTTTCTTCTTCAGAAAGGGTGATTGGAAAATACAGTGTGTGATTAAATTTTAAAAACCTTTTTACAATAAAGAATGCACTGTCAAGAATGATGGGATAAGTATGTTTAGGCAACAGGTGGATATTTTGAGAATTTTGAGGGGAATTAGGGCAATATGTATTTTTCTGTAATAAATTTATTTAAATAATTACCATCACTTTTCATTGCTTCATACTGATTGAATGTTAGCAGTAATTTCTGTTAAATAAAAATAATACAGCGAGTTCTCATCCATCTTATTCATTGGAGCTGGTATCATGTGACTTCTGACTCTTCCCTCAGATCAGAGTGATCATTAAAGGTAAACATTTTGAATCAGCTCAGGACACCAAGGTAGCCAAGATAGTACCGGTAGACACTGATGAAAGAGAACTTCCAGAGCTGATGCAGAAAATGGCAAGAATGTTAAGCTAAGTGTGTTTGAAGCAAAGAGAATTATTTTGAGGGGTATTAGTGGCAATGTGTTTTTTACTGCATTAAAATTTTAGAACTTTAAAGATTTATCATAGTTCTTGGTTACAGCGTTTTCTTGACCCTTGGCAACTCATAATATGTTCTTCATTACCAAAATTTTGCTGTTTTGAGGATGTTACATGCATGAAACCATACAGTTGGTAACAGTTTGAAGTGTTTTTTTTCACTTAGCATAATTCTCAGGAGATTCATTGAAGTTGTCTGCCTTTCCAGCTCTTCTTCTAAATTTGTTTTATAGGGAAGAATTGGCAATCAGGGGTAGAATATCACTTGGTCTTCTTGGAAGCAGAAGTTGAATTTGCGAGACCCAGCACTGGTTGTTTTCAAGTTTGCTCACATGCAGGCAATGACCATCCTCATAGGAGAGCTCTCTAGCCAAGGTCAGAGCTGGGAAGATGTGAAAAAATGTGGGTCCCACAATGAGGTGCGTATATCATACAGTGTGTGATGAAGTCATTTTCTTAAGTTATGCACTGTACAACAGTGCTGCTCTGGTCTGAATATTGGTGTTTTTTAAGAGTTACATGTTAGAACCTAACATCCGCTGTGATGGTATTAGGAAGTGAAGCCTCTGGAAAGTGATTAAGTTACCGGGGGACCCTTACCCTTCTACAAGAAGCTCTAGAGAGCTCCTTGACCACCTTCTGCCCCATGAAGACACATAGAAGGCCCATCTTTGAAACAGAGTGGGTTTTACCAGAAACCCAATCCATGGACATTGTCACCTCGGACTTCTCAGCCTCCAGAACTGTGTGTAATAAATTCTGGTTGCATATGAGCCACTTACTCTAAGATGCTCTCTTACAGCAGCTGCAGTGGGTTATGGTACATTGTGACCATTATCATGACTGTCAACGTGGCTACATTAAGAAATGCTCACCATCTTAGAGAGCACAGTTTTGGTTGTGCCTGTAGGGCGTTTCCAGAGATGATGGCATAAGGACCAGTGAACTGAGGCGGGTGACCCGTCCTGATGGTAGTGGCACCACCGACAGACTTGCAGCCCAGCTGGAATGGAAGGGGAAGAAGGAGGAAGTTGGCCTATGTGTGCGAAGCTCCATTCTGCTTGAATGATTGCACCTTTTGCTTCGGTCATCACCTTGGACATCAGACTCCAGCGTCCTCAGCCTTTCGATGTGGACTGCAGCAGAGGCTCTCCAGGGAGCATCCAGGCTTCTGATCTTGGACCTGGGCCAGATGCATCGATCCCTCTTGTTCCACGGATTCCAGCTTCCCAGGCTGAGCCACTCCCAGATCCTCTGGCTCTCCAGTGGCAGACAACCAGGGTGAGATCTCCCACCCCGATCCTGTGAGCCTTCCTAATAGAACCCCTTGTCTAATTTCATCTCTCATCTATCTGTCTATCATCTATCTATCTCCTACCTATATCTGTCTATCATCTATCTCCTATCTATCTATCTATCTATCTATCTATCATCTATGTTATGTATAATTTAGATCTGGGGTGTTTCCCAAAAGCCTCCTGTGTTTGAGAGGTGATTGGATCACAGATTGTATACATTCTACTGATTCTGTTTCTAACCAATGTAAGGGCGCTCTCTCAATTATCCATTTTCTCTCGTTAAACTTCTCATCTCTTTACCTCTGTCTCAAGTCATGGTATTAAAATCATGAAGATATTAGGCTCTGATCACTGTTTAACAGACTGATTGAGATGGGGTCTCCCAGGAAGAAGATTCTAGAAGGAGTGGAGCAGATGGTGTATTTCCTGGTCCTGCTCATTAGTATCTGTGGGAGGGGCAGAAGGAATCTTGCTGGGGCCGTGTAAGAGTCAGGTGGTGATGTAGGCCCAGCACAGCCTGGGCCAAACCCATGGAGAGCTCAGGAGCCAGGATGGCTCTCAGAGCTGCCCAGAGCCGGTGCCAGTGGCCAGGGCTTCACACACCTGTGTGGGTGCACCCCTGTGCGTGCCTGGTTTTGAGGAGGATGTGCGCCAAGCCGAGTCTGGCTGTAGTATCCCTGAAGGACTGGCCACCAGAGGCTTGCTGCCTTCAATGGCCCACGTAGCCACTGACCAGTCTTCTTCAAAGGGAATTCCGGGAAGAACCTGTCAGTGCCCTCCACAATGTGTCACTAAATAGACAGATATTGAAGGAACGGTCTCAAAAGTGTTTCACTCTAGACATACGTGATCAAAAATATTTCTCAACACCTCTCGTAGGATGTGTGTATTTCTGGGGGAGATTAATGCACTATCTCAATTAATAATGATTCATAGTTCTAATATGTCGATGTGAATTTCTTTTTATCTTTAAGGTTGCTTTTCACTCAAAAGGGATGACATAATTATTTGGGGTTTTAAATTAATTTTCCATTTCTTCAAATAAAACATTAAAAGGTCCCATTTTCTTTAAGCCCCTCTAGATCTCACTTATAAATCTTAATATTCTTTTTACAAACCCAGCGAATTTTAATAATCCAGTTCAAGGGTGCTTTTATTAGTGTTCCAGTTGAACAGACAAAACTACCTTAAATAATCAGCCACATTTACAACTTGGTTAATTGAATTCCTTTAAACATTTTTACTGCATTTATAAATATAATATATTTGATTTTGCCTCTGTAGTTAATGTAATAAATTAAAGTTATGAATATAGTAAATCTCAAGTTCTCTTAAACCTCTCAATGCTATTTACAAACCCAGCCAAATTTTCTTTTTTGTTTTTTTTTGCGGCACTGGGGATTGAACTCACAACCTCACGCCTGCCAGACAGGCGCTTAAGCCACTGAGCCAAACTCCCAGTCCTGGTTTTTTTGAGGCAGGGTCACACTGTGTAGCTTAGGCCGGCCTTGGGCTCGCGTTGTAGCCCAAGCCAGCCTCGAACTTACAACGTTCTGCCTATCTCAGCCTCCCAAGTGCTGAGATTAAAGGCATGCGCCACCATGCCCGACTCCAGCCAAATTTTCTTAAACCTTTTAGTTTAAAATCTCAAGTCAAAATAAATGAGAAAACTGATCTGTTGGGTTTGGCAGGTCAGATCCTCTCCAAAGGCTTTAAATCTCCCAAATCTACAAAAATGGTGATAATCGTGCAACACATGAGCCTTGCTCTTCTGTTTTGCTGTTGTGCACTCACCAGTGTGACGGCCGAAAGCCCTCAGGCCCTTTTAGGTGGATGACGATGGCTCTCTTGGGCTGCAGGGAAAGTAGACCCCAACTAAACTCCACCCTCCATCTGGGCACTTAACGGACCATCCTGTGAGCTCAGCGAACTCCCTCTTCTCTGATTTTTAAAAATTGATGATGTACAATGACAAAGAAAATCATATATATTTATTGGGTACATGTTTTGAAATACGGATGCATCGTGGAATGGTCAAGTAGAACTAATAAACACACTCAGACGGCAAATCCTTCCCATTCTTTGGGTGGCGTCTGTCCTGTGGCGGTCAGAGCACTCGGGATGAAGGGCCACCTGAGGAGGACAGGCCAGCCTCGCCCCAACCCGGCGGTTAGCATATCAGACGGCGTCACTCCCTGGGCTCCGCTTCTGTCCTGTTCGTGGCGTGTGGGGAGCATCCCTGAAACACTTTTCTCAATCACATAACTTGAGTACCATTAAATTTACCAACAGAAGCCTTTTCATTGGTTTATTCCTTCTTTTTAAATTACCTCATAATTATGCCTATTTATAAGGTAGACTAGGGTATTTTTTTAAGAGTATGACATTTTAATACACGATGCAGTGTGTTTGGATCAAATCAGGAACAGTATCATTTCTACCTCCTTATAATTTCTTTATATTTGGAGGCTTGAATTTCTCCATCTTCATGAAATATTTGGTAGGTTTTACAGTCACCCCACTGTTCTGAATATAAGAATTTGCTTCTCTTGTCTGTTTTGGTGCCCATTACCCACCCTTTCTCCATGGAAAGTCGGTTGCCCCTCACTATATCAAGCGGTTTGGTGCAATTGAGTGGGGGGAAATCCTGCTTGGCCAGATGTGTCCCTCCTTTGGTGGCCCCAGTCCTTTTCCTTACCAGATCTATCAGATTTTCTTTCATTTGAATCTGCAGAGAGCCCCACCCCAGGGCCTCGAGTGAACCTCTTTTGGGAATTTTCTTTTGTTTTTGCTGTTTTATTCTTTAATATCGATTTGCATAGAAAGACATAGAAAGCACACACCTGTGTCACAAAGTATAACAATATCATGAACACCAAGACAGCGAGGTGTCTTGAAGGATCAAAGGAAGGTGGCGCCATGGATCCTGGAGAGGAGCGGGATGTGGAGCAGCCCCGGGGCTCCTGAAGCCGGAGCGCCAGGCCGGCTCTCCGTGCTGCTGTCCCCAGGAGATTCACCTCCTCCGCGGGTGCCTGCCCTGCACTTGCGTTCCCAAGGGGAAGGTCGGCCTGAGCTCGGTCCCCACGCACCGCACTCTGGGGTTGAGATGGGACAGACCCTACGATTGGGAGCCCCAGGAAGGGGCGGTGTGGTTTCCACGAAGAATGAAGCCAGGGACACAAAGCAGGGACACAAAGCAGGCACACGCCACCCCTGGCTCAGCTGTCTAAGCCGGGATGTGTGAGAGCGGCCTCCCCAGAGTCCCTCCCGCCGCCGCCCCTGCATTTGGAAGTTGCGGGCCACCCCCTGTCTAGTCTTGCCCTTTGCGTAGAAAATCCTTAAATGCTGTTTCAATGTTGTTTCAACCTTCCCGATTTCCCAGCATTGATCAAGATGTTCTTTGGCCGTTGGATGCAACTTTTGAGAAGGAGCGAAGTTCAGTGATGGAATCATACTTGATTGAGGTCTTTCTGAGGCAAGTTGATAGGCTGTGTGGGTGGGATCCGGAGGAGGGAGGAAGGAAGAAGGTGAAAGAAGGTCAAAGTAGCAGTTTCTTGAGGGACATGGACAGGGAAAAATCTGGGGTAAAAGAGAGGCAATAGGGAGCCTTTCTATCTGACAGGTTGGGGTGTCCCGGAGGCCACGGAGGGTGTGGGTGGGATCCGCATCTTCCCTTCCATGTCAGCTGCCGTTTCCGGCTTTTTCTCTCACCGTCTGTCCCATCTTTGTCTGCTCGCTTTTCTGTGTAACGACAAAAAATAAGGGATGGTAGAAAAATACAATGAATGCTTAAAAATATTTTTGTTTGCCGTAAAAGACACATTGCCATTAATCTCCCTCCACATCCTCACTCTTGCTTTGAGCACACGTATCCCATCTTTCCTGCCCTTTCTGGAGCAGTGGGAAAGTCTTTCTTTGTGAGTGTCTTTACTTGGCCAGTGCTGCTGCCAAGCGCCGTTCAAATCAAAGGCAAGCTTGTAAAAACATGATGGTATACCTTCCCGCACCTTATTCTCTGCACCTAGCACCGTGTAACTTCTGGCTTTTCCCCAAAGTCAAAAGGACCGAGAAAAATAAACATCTTTAATAGATTCAGGACATCAAGGCAGCCATGAGAGCACAACTAAAGATACTCAGAAAAGAGGACTCTGGAACTGCTGTAGAAAGTGGCAAGGACGATGGGACAAGTGTGTTAGAAGGAAGGGGAAGATTTTGATGTTCATCTTCAAGACAGTGTTTCAGAACTGGCCATATTATGCTGCCTGTAATGTTAAAATTCTCTGAGGCTGAGGCAGAAGGATCACAAGTTTGAAGTTCACTTGGGCAATTTAGCAACTTAGTAAGACCTT
>RJWM01045950.1:0-12552 GCA_004363535.1 Dasyprocta punctata
TTGTATCGTTTTGTTTTTGGTTCAATCCTACTACATTTGTTGGAATGGTCAGCTAATTTGAAGATAGCAAGGTATGTTATAGTAGCTATTGTACTCATATTATTGGTCTTCGAAGTTCTGTACCACTCCTACTGCTTTGTTTTGATTGACTTCATTTGTTACATTCTGTTATATTTTACTATCTTTAAAATAAAAAAAAAATAAAATCAGGAACAAGACAAGGATGTCCACTCTCTCCACTCTTATTCAACATAGTTCTGGAAACTTTAGCTAGAGCAATTAGACAAGAGAAATAAATAAAAGGAATGAAGATAGGAAAGGAAGAAGTTAAGCTAGCATTATTTACAGATAACATGATACTCTACCTAGAAGATCCTAAGAACTCCATCAAGAGACTTGTAGATTTAATAAGTAGAATTAGCAAGGTAGCTGGTTACAAGGCCAATATCCAAAAATCAGTAGCATTTTTGTACATGAATAACAATCGCACTGAGAGAGAAATTAAGGAAACAATACCTTTTACAATAACATCTAAAAAATGAAATATTTAGGAATCAGTCTAACAAAAGGTATAAAAGACCTCTATACTGAAAACCATAGTACTCTAAAAAAGGAGATTGAGGAGGATATTTGAAGATGGAGAGATATCCTATGCTCTTGGGTAGGAAGAATCAATATAGTTAAAATGGCCGTATTTCCAAAACTGTTATACAGATTTAATGCAATCCCAATCAAATTACCAATAACATATCTTACAGAATTGGAGAAAACAATCCTAAAATTCATTTGGAACAAGAAGAGACCTAAAATAGCAAGGGCAGTCCTGGGCAACAAAGACAAGACGGGGGGCATCACAGTTCCTGACCTGAAACTATACTATAAAGCTATCAATAAAAACAGTGTGGTACTGGCAAAAAAAAACAGACCCAAGGATCAATGGAATAAATTAGAAGATTCAGAAATAACTCCAGACACACTAAGGTATCTTATCTTTGACAAAAGTGCTAAATACATTCATTGGACGAAAGATAGCCTTTTTAATAAATGGTGTTGGAAAAACTGGCTTTCCACATGTTGAAGATTAAGATTAGACCCATATTTTTCACCATGTACTAAGTTAAAATCTAAGTGGATTAAAGATCTCAACATTAAAACAGAAATATTCAATCTGCTGGAAGATAGAGTAGGTAACACTCTTGAAGACATTGGTGTAGGCAAAGACTTTATGAATAAAAGCCAGACTGCACAGGAATTAATGCAGAGAATCAACAAATGGGGTCTCATCATATTGAAAAGATTTGCACAGCAAGAGAAACCACCAACAGTGTGAGGAGACTACCCACGATGTGGGAGAAATTGTTTGCCAGCTGTCCTCAGATAAAGGATTAATATCAAGAATGCATAAAGAACTTAAAAAAATCAGTCCTCCAGGATTTAAAGACCCAATCCAAAAATGGGCATCTGAGATGAACACACACGTCTCAGATGAAGAAGTACAAACAGCAAACAAATATGTAAAAAAATGTTCAAGAGCACTGGCCATTCAAGAGATGCAAATGAAAGTATCACTCAGATTCCACCTTACCCCAGAAAAAATGGCTAGTATTACAAAGTCAACTAATAACAAATGCTGGAGGGGCTGTGGGCAAAAAGGAACCCTTCTTCACTGTTGGTGGGAATGCAGGCTGGTGCAACCTCTGTGGAAGTCAGTGTGGAGATCCCTCAAAAAACCAGATTTGGAGGTCCCATTTGACCCAGCTATTCCCCTTGTGGGTATCTTCCCGAAAAAACCTAAAAACATCTCATCACAGTGATATATGTTCACCTATGTTCATAGCTGCCCAATTAATAATTACTAGATCATGGAAGCAGCCTAAATTCTCCTCGACTGAGGAATGGATAAAAAGTTGTAGTATTTCTACGTAATGAAGTACTACTACTCAGCTATAAAGAACAACAAACTAGACATCTTCACCCTCAAATGGATGAATACTGAGGATATGCTTCTCAGTGAACTGAATAAGTCACATATATGTAACTATCATATTTTTTCACTGCTGTGATGAACTGAAACAAAATCTATGTATATATAAAAATTAGTTGGGACAGTTAGAGAAAAAGAAAGAGAATATTTATTATTTGAAGCTTGGATCCAATTTTGCTTTTCAAGTTACATTTTTTTTTGTTTCTGCTTGAAAAAAATAGGTCTTGAAATCTTTAAAAAAATTTTTTTAAAGTAAAACAAAAAAAAGTATGTTCCTGCATTTTGCCACCTTATTAACTCTCCATCTGTTTTCAAATCTAACCTGCCTCTAGTTCACGCCCTCCTCTTCTGCCATCATTACTTGCCCAGCACTATTCCTCAAGGAGTGCAGTTGGCAACATGGCAAATGCAAAGGGCAGCCCATGCAGATCTTCCTGGAGCACTAGCATGTAACAGCAAGATCTTAAGCACCAGTCCCGGAAGCCTGCATGTACAGCAGCTGGCTGCATGTTTGTTAGCTATCAATGCGAGGCTCAGGTATCTTCACAAATAATTGACACGTCTAAATAAACTTCATCCCAGATTAACCTAGATAACTGGCAAAAGCCAAGAGCTAACTACTTAACCTCTACCCAGGAATGAATTTTCAGGTAATGAGTAACAAAAGAAAACACTGCTCCCTTTATAATTCACAAGTATTCAATTACAGAAACAAGAATTCAATTACAGAAATAAGAAATGATTGCTGCTGACCCTCAGTATCCATGTGTTCTGTATCCTCAGAGTCAACCAACCAAGGACCAAAAATATTTGAAATTAAAATTCCATTCAGGTTCAGTGATGTGCACCTGCAGCTCCCAGCTACTCAGCAGGCTGAAGCAGGGAGGATCACTTAACCATGGGAGTTGGAGGTGTCCTGCCTGGATGACCTAGAAGACCACATCTCAAAAAAAGGGGGGAGGGCTTGGGGAGGGGTTTAAATTCCAGAATGATCCAAAGAGCAACATTTGAATTTGCCATGAGTCAAGTACTACACTGGGTCCATGTGAATGAAATGACACACAGGCACTCCCTGCTGGAGCTTCCCATCACTTCACAGGTGCTCAGTTTCTCTCCAGCACTTGCTGCTCAAGCACTGTTGCCCACATCATATTCATGTACCACGTTGTAAGGTCTGCGGCGGTTGCATCTGTACTGAACACGCATACTGTTTTCCTTGTTATTTTTCTCTAGGCAATATGGTTTTAACAGCTATTTACATAGCATTTACATTGTTTTAGACATTACAAGTAATCTAGAGATGAGCTGAAGTATAGATGAAGATGTACATAGGTTATATCCAAATACTACACCACTTTATATAAGAGACTCGAGCCTCATAGGCTTCTGAATCTACAAGGGGTCCTGAAATTAATCTCTCATGACTGTAATTAGTAAAGGAATATAATCTAAAAAAAGAAAAGAAAAAAAAAAAAAGAAAGAAAGACAAAGGAAAAGGAAGAAGTTTCCACACATAGAGATGGAAAAAGTGAATATGGGCACTCCTTTAGCCCAGAATAAGAAATCAATTGAAGTATATTCCCAAGTAAGGAAGGAGCTGCCAAAGTCAGCCCACCAGGACTCAGAACTTCTACAGGCCAGTATCTATTGCATCTGCCTTGTTTTTCTCATTCTGGAAGGGCAGGTTAGTGTGACTGTCCAGCATTGTGAGTAGGGAAGGGTTGCTCTGTGCTTTGGAGAAAGTAGATAATTTTTTCTTTAGTTCACAACCCTGATGGGTCAAAAGATGTCACATCCAGAACTGCAATAAAACTATAATGTAAGATGCAACACTGAAGGAACTAATATGCTTCATTCAGAGATCTGAGCCTGAATTGAATGCCCTTATTTGGTGGAATATTCAGGTCATTTCCTTGAAGTGGAAATGCATATGTTTTACATATATAAAGAAGCTAACATTAAACCTTTGGAGATGAAAGGTAGACCACAGGAGGTAGTACCACTCACTAATACTTGGTTTTCTTCTCCTCTGTAGAATGTAAAAGTCTGCCCTTTCCATACCCTTGATGTTAGATCTAACCATGTAGCTAGCTGTAGCCATGGTTGTTGGCATAGACCAAGGGGGCAAGTGTATTTAAGTGAAAATTGAAGATGCTTTCACTCCCCTTGTTATCAACTGTGAGGTTGTTGATTGCTTTGATATACTTCCCTCCATTCAGAGGAAAAAGCCCCAATTAATATGGGTGCCTGAATGAGTACAAAGAATAGAAACTTTTTGCTCATCTGATTGGGACAAGGAGTTTAAGTAAAGAAATAAACATTTGCTTTAGACCACTAAAACTTTACAGGATGTTTGATCTGTAACATAACCTTTTTTTTTATTTTGAAGAGGACAAAACAGAACAAAACAAATCAAAACAATCCAGTATAAGAGATACAGGACTTCAAAACATTATGAAATCAACAACAGTAGTTACCATAATGCCTTTTGATGCCTTCAAAATAGTTGCAGATAACTTTGGACATAAAAAAATCAAACAGAACAAAATAGAACAGAAACAATAAAAACAAAACAATGAATGCAATAAAAGACTTCAAAACATGCCAATAATAAATCCAAAATTGCTACCACAATATGTCTTGCTATCTTTGAAATAGCTGCTCCTGCCATTGGATTTGACATAACCAAACAAAACAAAAGAGAATAAAACCCAACCCCCCCCAAAAAAAAATTGGAAATGACATAGGACTTCCAAAACCATACCATAGTGAATCAACAATGGCTGCAACCCTCAGAAGGAGTTCCCCCTAGATGTCATACTGTGTACCTCTGTCCTCTGAATCTATGATCAGACCACTGGTCCTAGACCTGCAATGTTAGTGAAACAACAAAGCACCACAGGTATCCAATTGCATTTCACCTCCATAACTATCATCACAGCCTGTGTTTCTCCAGATAAGCTGGTTGCTTATGGCCGGGGCGGGTTGGATCAGTACTTTTTCTTGCCAACCTGTGAGTCAGAAGGGCCTGGGGTCTGGCTGTTCCAGTCCAGTGGGGGAGCCATGCATGGCACTGGTTCCAAGACTGGGCCTGCTTGCCAGTGTGGCCTTGTTCTCTCTCCCTGTGGTCTGTGAATGATGCTGACTCATGGGGAGAGGCTGGGGTCTGGCTGTTCGAGTCCAGTGGTGGCCTGCTCATGGCCCCAGTTCCCAGACTCAGCATAACCTTTTCAATTCTGAATTATACACTCATATTTTCCAAAGGCAGAAAGAATGAATAAAACTAAAACATCAATTCAGTTCTTTTTGGCTCAGAGGTCAAATCTCAATGACTACCACATTATCAGCTACAAAGGGATTACTAGGGCCAATCATTAAATAGCTGTGATGATTAAATTCAACATTGTATAGCTTCAAAAATTAAAATATGGGAATGTCGATGTAATGTAGTGATTGGTGAAGGGAGGACAGAGAGGGAACCTGCTATGAATAATAAGAAGGTTGGGCTTCAATTTGCGTAACTATCTCAATTAGCTTATTTTCTTGTGTAGCAAAAATGAAAGAGATACTTAAAAGAGATTTACTCAATGAACTGCATGAAAATCGGCAAGGGAAGAAATTATTTTCTATGGAGAATGTCTGCTATAGCTTAGATCTTGGATGTTTCTGAAAGGCCCATGTGTTGAACGTTTGGTTCTCAGTCCACGGCATTTCCAGGAGATCATGGAAACTTTAAGAGGTGTGATCTCATAGAAGAAAGTTAGATAATTAGGAACAGGTCTTTCAAAGAAATACTGGGACCTTGGTCCTTCCTTTTTCTCTCTCTCATTTCTGGCTGCCATAAAGAGAGAGGCTTCCTCTGACATGTACCTCTGCCATGATGTGGTGCCTCGCCACAGACCCATAAGCAATAGAGCTACAACTAAGGACTAAAACTTCCAAAACTATAAGCCTAAATAAACCTTTTCTTTTTTGCAAAATTGACTTATTCTAGGTATTTGTTACAATAAAGGGAAGCTGATTATTACAAGGTTCTACAGTAAATTCTTAGAGATGGAGTGAGTATGAAAAGAGTGAAGAGATGGGGATATCAGAAATGATAAATAGGAAAGAAGGAACTGATAGCATGAACAGGTAAATGTTCAAGATTCAATATGCTCAATTTTAGACAAAAATTGTTAAAAGAACTAAAGCAGATAAAATTTGAGATACAAATTTTAACTATTGTAACAGTTGAGAAATACATTTAAATATTTGTAGAATTTGTATACTTTTGTATTTTCCTTGAAACACTGTATGTCTTGATTCTTACTTTGTTTCTTTAATGTTTTCAGTACTAATACAATTTGTTTTAATGTCATCCTTTCTATCTCAATTCCTTTCCCATAAATGTAACAATGGAATTTTATGACTATAAGTCTCTGTGGGAGACTGAGTTTATGGTTTTACTGTGAAATGTACTTTACTGACATCTAGTGACTATACAGTTTAATTGCAGAAATAATTTTTAAGAGTGACAAAAGAATTGTAGGTATACCCTCAAGTCATGGAAAAATTGCTGCAATTGTTTTGTCATTTCTTATCCTCTGTTTATTACTTTCTTTGCTTTCTTTTACATTATTTTCTTCTAATCTTTCTTTTCCTTATACATCAGATGTAGCAAATGACTATAGCCAAGAACATATAACTTATGTAGCCACAGTACCCAGCACATTTCTGAAAGAAAAAGTCAAAAAACTTACTGACCTGCCAGATGTGTAAGAAGAGATCCGCTGGAATATTTTCATTAATTTATCTAAGGTTTACATGAGTTTCAAATGTGTCAGACAGGAGGCTATGTGCTGCTACTTTTGAGACAAAAATCACTGTCCTTACTCTCTCAAGAACTTTGATTTTTTCATTTTAAAGTGAAAAAAAAACAATAAAAACAATGATACAGAGTTTTGAAACAAGACAATAGGAAATTAACAATAGTTAATATATTGCATATTGTTATCTTCAAAGTAGTTGCTCAGATTACAAGATATAGGCATACATAATTGATCAAACAATATAAGCACAAAGCATTTTTTCAATGAACTAAAAGAAATCAGTAGTATATCTTAGCTATCTTTTGTATATATATATATATTTTTTTTTCTTTTTCCATCATTCTTTTCTCCTTTCACTCATCCCAGTTGTTTTCAATCTTACAGGAAATAAAATAAATACTTTCAATTTTGTAGCATACGGGTAATCGCAGGTCAGTAGAGAGCATCCCAGATGTTCCAACTCTACACTTGTTAATTGCTTGCAGCACAGCTCTTGAGAACAGTATAAATCACATACTCTGCCCAGACTTGTCTCTCTCCTTCCTCTCATTTTTGGTACATTTGATATAGGAAACAAAGTAAGGGATTACTAGCCCTTTAGTCAGTGTTTAGGATTGTTACATTACCTACATGCCATTTTTCTATTCTTGTTCTCTTTAGACTTTGTGCTGGGAAGTATAAGAGATGGGGAATACTAAAATGAAAAGATCTTATGAGCTTATGAAATATATATACAAATAAGCCAATGCAGTAAGATCACTGTTAGATTAGAGGGTCAGAAAAAAGACAATGAGAATTATGCTAATCAAGGGGAACCATGTTTAGCTAGTCTCTGAATTGAATGAACTATAATATATAAAATAGGTTTGGCTAGGATATCAAAATGAATAGAGACATTTTCTGTAGACAGCACAGCATACACAGAAACATGTATAAGTACACACAGCTTGCTAAGGGAGCTCCAAGTAATTCAGGATTATTCATACATAAAGTAAAAGGAAAGAGGAGTTGGAATGGAGACAACAAGATCCAGATCAGGAATGACCTTGCAAGTCACGCCAAAAATTCAGAATTTATATGCTAGACCTGGGGTGGTTCTGAGTAACAGCCAAAGGGCTTCACTGAGATTTTTTTGTACATTAAAATATGTTTATTGACATGAAATATATCACAAAGAAAGTGGATTACAGTAACGCTTATACATTTTGAGTTATCTAGGCTAATCCAAGCAATAAAGAAGAGGGTAAGTAAAAGAATAAATGGTTCTGGAAGGGTATGCAACAAAGGGTTTACAAGAGTTAGTCCTAAGAAAGGGACTTGTGTTACGTATAATTTTTCTTTGCTTCTTTTTTAATGAGATGTTTTGGTTGATGTGCACAAAGTTTTCAAAAGCAACATACCTAGACACTGCGTGTGCATATTGTTTCACCAACAGTCCTTACCCTTCATTGTTGTGCTTGTCTGTCTCTGCAGGTATCTGTGTTGGCAAGCCCCATTCGGTCTGATATACAAAGAAAACTGCTAAAGAGTTCTGAGCAGGGAATCACATGATTACACCCTTGTCTCCTTGGTAGTAACAAGGTACATGAGACAGAAATTAAGAGTAAGAAATAGGAACAAGCAAGAGATAGTTAATGTAATCCATATGTAAGAGCCAAAATGAGGACAGCTATAGTAGAGAGTTAGAATTGGAAGAATTGACAGGATTTGGCAAGTAATTGTCTATCATTGTTGTTTGTTTTTTCTGGTAGTGGCCATGGGCAAAGTCCTATTTAACATGACTCCCAGATATTTAGGATAGGCAGTTAGGTAAGTGGTAGATAGAGGTGTCTTCCTGAAGAGATTCAACAGGATGCGAAGGCACATTAGGGAGCAAGACCCTATATTAGGTTGGAGAGGTAGAGTGAGCAGATTGTGGTAGACATTCTGACAAGGATGTTATCAGAGACTAGTAACAAATTGTAGTGCTCAAACTCAAACTGAGAAGTCCCCAGGCACCAGATCTATTTCTTTACAACTCACAGAGGAGGAGACTTCAAGTTTGGCATAAGAAAAATACACCAGCTCTCTCATGGTTGATCCAAAGGGTTACAAAAAGAACAATGATGATAATAGGCACAGTAATGCAATAGTTAACTTTTATAGAATTCTAACCATGCATAGGGAGCCAGGGTTTTGCTTTTATTCTTCAGAATAACCTTATGTAATATATATTTGTTGTCCCCATTTTACACATGTGGAACCTGAAGTTTAGAAAGGTTAAATAACTGATATAGGTCATGCAGTATTAATGGATGAAGCTAGAAACTAGCCCTGTCTCCAGAGTTTCATACCCTTTTCATACCAGCATTCTGGCAGCTTAAGCGTCTCATGAATCATGATGGGGCACAAGAAAGGTTGAATGCTAGATAAAGTAACTATCCATTCCCCAATCTGTACCTAAAATTTTAACTTCAGAAATGTATTTTTAAGTTCTAAAAGGTATAGAAAGGAAAATGTTTCAAATTCACTAGTCCTAATACCTCTGGGAGGTTAAGGCCTGGTCTGAGTATGCATAGCTTCTAAGCCTGATATGACACTTTAGAATCACCTAAGATGATTTTTAAAATCACCAATGTGCTAATTTGTCTGGGGCATACACAATTTCTTTTTTGAAAGCAGGAATTCGAATTTGCATGGATGATTGCAGACCAATGGTAATGCAGAGAAATGCAAATTATCTGTGAAATGCAAGAAACTCAGTGGGAACAATCTGTTTCCTCAAGTTTTCCAGGTGATTGTCATCATCACAAATGTTCCCCAGACCCCTCTTGATTTTCAAATGCAGAAGACTTCAGTCTTTATGCTACTCTTCCTCTGGGCTGCACTGACCACTCTGCATCTCGTTACAAGACAGCTACTGTGTAAAAATTTTATCTGTACTGCTGTACATGTGCATGCGAATTTCCCTCTTGCATCTGTTCATCGCAGGAGGTCTTGGGCAAAGTTTGTTCTTCCTCCAGTGGTCTTGTTCAGGAGTGACAGAAGCCTACTGGAGTACTCTAGAGAGAAAGGCCAGAGTATCTCTCCTGCTTGGATTGGAATAAGAAAGATGCAATTGCAAAGCATAGCCAGAAGATGCCTCCACACTCAGTCTCTCATCTGCCTTCCTGGGAGTCAGGAGTCAGAATGGAAAGTCAGGGTGAAAGCTTGGGAATGGGAAAGCCAGCTACATGCAAAAAACTGCAGGAATGGAATTTATGAGCTGGGGGAATAATCAGAATTTATTTTTTCATAGTTTTTTGGGAGAGAAAACAGAGATACCACTTGCTGGGAAAGTTATGTGAAGGAAAGATGCCTCCTTATCCCCAGAGGGCTAAATGGAACCATATTGGGCCCATCCTATGCCACTCAGGCGAGACTTTTTTTCAAAGGAGTGAAATGTTTTATTGAAGAAACTCCAAGGAGGGAGGAAAGAAGCTAAGGAAGAGACAGCCTGACAGGTCAACAGATGGAAACAGCCCCTTTCATGCATGTGGCTGAAAGCTGAAAGTCAGTTCCTCTGAAGGTAGTGTGGTAGTTCACAGATCCATGATGCCTTTCATCTGCCTGCTCACATCTTTGGACTGATGGGAACTCAGAAATTCTCAGCCATCCTATAAGAAGCAGAAATGGGGGCCCATGTGCAGAGCCTACTCAGCTGAAGGAATGGAGACCCTGGAGTTTGTAAATATGACTTTCTCCTCAATTTAGCTATACCTATACAGTGAGGATAAAAGAGTTATTTTTCACTAGGTGGTTGCAAAGATGAAGTAAAAATTATGTATGTGAATCGTGTGGCATGTAATGGGTGCTCAGCAAATTTACCTTCTGAGTCTCTTCTCCAGACGTGCTTAACAGCTGTATGATCCAAATAACCTTGGCCAGTCATTTGATTTCTTTTTTTTTTTTCTTTTTTTGTACCAGGGATCGAACTCACAACCTCGTACCTGCCAGACAGACGCTTAGATTGCTGAGCTAAATCCCTGGCCCTATTTTATGAGACAGGGTCTCACTATGCAGTTCAGGCTGGACTTGAACTCACTTTGTGGCCCAGGCCGGTCTGGCACTCACAACGATCCTCCTGCCTCAGCCTCCTGAGTGCTGGGATTAAAGGTGTGTACCACCACGCCCAGCTTCATTTGATTTCTTAGATCAGTTTTCTTGAGTGAAAACACACACAAAATAGGAAATAATGACACCCTCTCCTGCTTGATGAGAAAACCAAAAAAAATGTTGCCAATTCAGTCCAAGAAGTGTTATTAGTTGGCAATAACTTCATTTTGGATAAACTTCTCAAGTGATGATACTTCCATTCTTTAAGAATATTAATGAATAAAAATAGATATCTCTTTTCAGTTTACACAGCCAACTGTTCACTTCAAATATTATGTTCTGTACATTGTGGTCTAATCTAATCCTTGACAGGGCTTTCCTCGCCCAATTTGTTAATTAATCACTGACTGAAAATTTATTAAGTATTTTAAAAAATATTTTAAGATCAAGACATAATTCAACTATTATCATTATTTTCAGAAGAGTTCTAGGTGGCCTCAGGAATACAATCCTTTCCCACACCAATCTAGCGTAAACATTTTTGGAAAATAAAAATATTGTTCAATATTCTCTCCAAAGAAACAATTCACTTAAAATCTTCTGCTAAATGCAATTGGTTTCAGTTTTCATGCTACTGTTCTTTCAGGTTGCACTGACCACTTAGTACCTCCTTACAGACTTACCTACTTCCTTGGATTGAGTCATTCTATTAGCTCCTAGTTCTTAAATTTTTAACATTGTACCTCAGTTTTATCCTTGGCCTAATTTACTTCTTCATGACTTGATTATAGGAGGTGTCCCCTAGGTTTTATCCTTGATCATTCCCTTTTCACTGTGTGGGATCTATCTCAGTTGATTCTATCACTTCGCTTCTGAATTTAATTACCATTCATATACTGATAGCCATGCAACACAGATGATGTTTGCTTGCCACAAGTAACATTTGCACCTTGGTATTTTCCAGCCCTTGCAGTTAGTTGAGGCCATAAAGCAAATTCTGACAGAGAAATGGGAGCAGACATAACGTGTCACCCCTAGGCTGAAGATGCAAAAGGGCCATATGTGATTCTTTAGTGTCTCTCTTCTTTTCCATAGATGATCAAGTAGGTCTCCTGTTCTGATGCAGAAGTTACAAGATGAGGCAGTCTTCTCAGTTCAGATCCCTATGTGACGATATAGACCACAGACCCTTAGCAACAGATACTTTACATGGTGTATGAGTGAGAAATAAACTTAGTTTTTGGACTTAAGCCATTGAGATTTGAGGACTGTCTGATATCACAACTTATATAATTTATCCTAACTTCCAAGTGCAATATCTAGCTTAATATCAACCTATAGTAGCTAATAAATTACTTTTTACCAAATCAAATCAATGTTTTAGCACTGGTTTCTTCCAAGAATTTTGCATGAACTTAAGGCCTTCCTTACCCTTACCTTCATCCTTTTACTGTCTTTCTATACCATCCTGCTTGTATTTTCAGCATCATGGTAGTGGCTTCATTATAGTACGTGAATGTGAAGGAGAATGTGCTCTACTTGACAGACAAACAGGAGTCCAAAGCGCCCACTTTGATGGTCTCAAAATATGTTTAATTTGGAAACTGAGTCTCAATTTCTGTTCAGTTTCTTCCCTGGAAATCTGTCTTAATCACTTCCTCATCACTGGAACAAAATACTTTA
>RJWM01045951.1:0-12691 GCA_004363535.1 Dasyprocta punctata
CCCACTACAGATGGTAGTTTTGACACTTTGACTAATAGTTGATCAAAGTGTTTATAGGCTTATATGGATTTTTTTGTCTCTCAGAACTGCATATTTTGTTTAAAAGGTTCATTCTTGCTGGGCATGATGGCACATGCCCCTGATCCCAGCACCTGGGAGACTGAGGCAGGAGAATCTCTGTGAATTTGAGGCCAGCCTGGGCATGTGGTGAGACCCGCTCTCAAAAAAAAAAAAAAAAAAAAAAAAAAAAAAAAAAAAAAAGCTGTCATTTTTACTAATGTTCAGTAAAGTTGGAAAAACTAATATGCCATGTGTATGTATAATGTTTACTTTTTCCTTAGAACAAGTTTGAAAGAGTAGAGACTAAAGTCAGTCTACTGAAGTTTTTTGGTCACTACTGCGTTGGCAGAAACGTACCATTTTATTTATTTGCTTGTTTGTTTGAACCCTGTGCCCTTGCACTGAGCTTCAACTCCAGCCCTTTTTAAATTTTTTTTGTTGTGAAGGCAGAGTCACTAAATCCTTAAGTTGCCCAGGCTGCATTCCGACTGGCTGTCCTCCTGCCTCAGCCTCTCAGAGTGCTGGAATTACAGGTGTAATGTTTTATTTTAAAAATTCTTTGTGTGACCCATAATAGACACCTGACAACATGAAAGGGCACAGCTTTCCTGGGTCTCATGGGTACAGGACATGAGGCCCATCTGGGTTGCAGCCCTACCTCTGCAAAAGAAAAAAAAGAAAAGAAAAGAAAAGAAAAAAACAAAGGAAAGATTGCCAGAAAGAAAGGTCTCAGAATGGCTTTCGGTCTTGAAATGCATCCATCTATCTTATCTATTTGTCTGTATACACATACACATATTATATGAAGGAAGAAAAATTCTATCACAAAAACATAAATAAATCAATTTAATTGGTGCAAAATAATTAAACATATTTACAGAATACAGTGTGACAAAATGATCAAACCAAGGTAATTAGCATTTCCATCTCTTTTGATGTTTATCATGTATTTATAATGTGTATCTTTGCACTTCTGCCTTCTAGTTCTTTATGAGTTACATATGCATGTTTAAACTACAGTCCGTGCTGCAGAACATTAGAAATTATTCCTCTTATCTAACTGTATTTTGGTATTAAAAAATCTAAAGTTAACAGAAGCTGAAAAGCAAATCTTATTCCTTCACCCAAGGAGTTCCTACTTAAAAGTTCTAACATCTCACAAAAGGTGTATAAAATTTCTTTGGAAAGTATCATAAAATTTTATTGAGAGATATTAAAGATCTAAGTAAATGGAGAGATGTACCATATTCATTGATTGGCAGAGTCAAGACTTGAAAGTGTTAGTTCTCCTTGCATGGATTTATGGATAAGTGCGATTCCAATAAAAATCTCACTTTTTCTTTAAAGAATCTTGTTCCAAAACTGGTGTGGGAGTGAAAAGGGGAAAAACTAGCCAAGATACTTTTGGGCAAACAAGGAAAAAGAAAACAAGGAAGATTTGTTTTACTGAGTATCCAAGTTTATCATGAGACTATAATTACTAGGACTTACCTGAGACAAAAACCATGTAACAAAAAAGATTGACAAATTCACATAAATTTAAAAACACTTTTTCAAAAAAAAAACTTTACTGATAGAGGATTTTTTTTAAAAGTCACAAAGTAGTGAAAGATATTTGTAACACACGCAAATAGGTGACAAAGCATTTGTACCAAGATCAATAATTCCTCAAAATCATTAAGAAAAAGAGAAAAAAAGACAGCTAAAATAGCAAAAGGAGAGTAATCACATGTCAAATAATCATATGAAAAATACTCAGCTTCATTTATAGTCAAGAAATGCAAAATAAAACCTTGGTGAGATCCTACTACATATTCTGCATACATTGTACACTTTTTCTTTTATCCTTTTCTTCTTTCTTTCTTTTCTTTTTCTTTTTCTTCTTCTTCTTCCTTTTTTTTTTTTTTTTTTTGGTACTTGGAGTCTAACTTAGGACCTTGCACTTGCCAGACAAGTGCTGTACCGCTGAACTATATCCCTGGCACAATACAGTTTTAAATACATGCTGTAAGCCAGGCGTGGTGGCGCACGCCTTTAATCCCAGCACTCGGGAGGCTGAGGTAGGCGGAGCGTTGTGAGTTCGAGGCAGGCTTGGGCTACAATGTGAGCCGAGCACAAGACTGGCCTGAGCTACATAGTGCGACCCTGCCTCAAAAAAACCAGGCCTGGGGGTTTGGCTCAGTGCCTTAAGTGCCTGCTCTGGCAGGCGTGGGGTTGTGAGTTCAATCCCTGGTGCTGCAAAAAAATAAACAAATAAATACATGCTGTATTTTGCCATAATCGTGCATTTTTTAAAATTATACATAAACAATGCAAAACAAACAATTAAATTATACATCCTCAAAGTAAAAAGAATTCAAACAAAACAAATAGGTTAAAAGTAATTCTTTTCTTCCGCTGGGCCTCTCCCTGTAGATATCTGCCATTACTACTGTCTAGTAAACCCTTCAGATATAGTCTATGCTTGCAATAGCATCTAAGCATATACAGTCACCTTTCTTCAGATGATTATTAGCATATTTACATCAGTTAGAGTTGGACTGGGGAAGCAGAACCATGATGTGTTCCTAACACTAATAATAAGAACTGTATTACTGAAATCTTACACAACAGTGGGAGCTGTTGAAGTCAGTGAAAGATTGCTACTTCTGTATATTAGATAGATAATTTTTCTGTTGCTATAATAAAATACCTGAGGCTAAGGACTGCATAAAGAAGAGAGAGCTACTTAGCTCACACATTTGCAAACTGGAAGTCCATGACTGGATGGATCCATTGACTTTGTCTCTGATGAGGGTCTCATGGTAGAGAACATTGTAACAGTGGGAATGCATGAAGAGATCACATGGCAAGACAGGGGCCAGGCCTAGTCTTTTATAACAACTTGCTTTCCTGAGAACTAAATCACTCTGCAAAAATAACACTGATCTGTTTTAAGGGTGACGCAAACACGATGTAATTACCTTGTACTAGGTCATACCCCTTAAAGATTTTACCACCTGACTTTTGTCACTCTGAAAGCCAAACTTCCAGAACATGAACTTTTTGAGACCCACTGAATCCACTTTGCTTACATTATGGTTTATATCTAAAATGTCCCCCAAAACCTTATATGCTCCCACATGAGGTGTGTGATACTGAATTAAGGGTATGATAACTGGGCTACTCCATTGAATGGTTTAGCACACTTTTGAATAATGGAAAGGGCCACTCTGGGAGAGGATGGCACCATCCTATCAGCTTGTAGCATAGATGGGATAAAAGGGAGAGTAAGGCTTGCTGCTCACTGCTTCCTGTTTGCACTGTCATGGACTGTTTATCATCTACCACGCTCCTCTACCATGGTGCACTGCTTTGAAGCCAATTGACTGCAGACTGAAACCTCTACAGACTGAGCTAAAATAAATCTTTCTTCCTCTTCTTATGGGTCTTGAGTATTTTGTCCCAGCAAAAAGAAACTAACTGAGACACTTTGTAAAGTCAGTACCATGAAGTCCCTCAAAAAAACTAAAAATAGAACTACACTATGATCCAGCTGTCTCACCACTGGAAACTACACTCCAATATATTCCTTAGGGTATACATCCAGAGGAAATGAAATCAGCATATAAAAGAGATACTTGTACTCCCACCATCATTGTAGCATTATTTACAAGAGCCAAGAAATAGAATCAACCTAAGTACTCATCAATGGATGAATGCATAAAGAAAATGTGGTACATATACAGAATGGAATATTATTCAGCCAATGAAAAAATGCAATCCTGTCATTTGCAGGAATATGAATGGAATTGGAGAGCTTACATTAAGGAAAATGAGTCTCACACAGACAACTATTCCATGTCCTCACTCATGTTGGTGTTTAAAAAGTTGATTTTTTTTTTATATTTCTGAGGTAGGGTTTCACTATGCAGTTCAGGCCAGCCTTGAACTCACTTTGTAGCCCAGGCTGGCCTCAAACTTGCAGCGATCCTCCTGCCTCAGCCTCCTGAGTGCTGTAAGTACACGCACATGCCACCATGCCCAGTTTGTTGTTTGTTTTGAGACAGGGTCTTGCTTTGCAGTTCAGGCTGGCCTCAAACTCAGGCAATCCTCCTGCCTTAGCCTCACAAGTGCTGGGGTTACAGGCATGTGTCACAACGTCTGGCAAAAAAGTTGATTTCATAGAAGGAGTAGAATAGTGTGGGGAGCCACGCAGATGACTCTCCATGACTCTCCTTGAAAAGAAGAGCAACTATCTCCATTTTGGATAAACTTGGCCCTAGCTCCACATGTTGATGTGTACAGAGCTGGCTAGTCTATTTCTTTGTCCTTTCAAATGACTTTAAGCAATGCAAATTGGGCAAGCTGCAGAGCTGATATATAATCTTTGAAGCAAAGTGACAGGTCAGTGTTGCCCTGCCCAGTGACTCTCCCAATACGTGGTTGAGTGGGGAGGGATGGAGAGCCATGCTTCATGCTGTCGGCTGAGACTGAGCCTCAAGAAAGAGGCTATGACTTCCCAGGGCAAAAAGGATTGTACATCAGAACAGAAGAACTGAGCCCAAATTATTAGATACTACTTCAGTTGTGTTATGCACATTACCCTCCCTGCATTTCTTGCCCTCTGCATACTGCAGAGGTGATCTCAGACTTCTTACCTAGCCTAGCTCATGGTAGTCATGGCAGTCACATATTTCCTGCCATCTTCACTGTCACTCATCCCCGAGCCACTCCCCTCATGGAGAATCGATAAAACCCGGGTTGACTTTGAATGTGGCCTTTGTTCCGGTGAGCCACTATCTTAGCTGAACCACCCCTTGGTTCCCCATAACTGAACATATGTCTTAGTGTCTTTATTCTCTCTTTGGGTTGCACTGGAAGTGGTAGATTGTAATGAACTCACTAGAATTCCAATAACTTCTCCTTGGGATTACAAATATAAACCTTCCTGGACAGCGACAAGGATGGGAAGGAGTCCTCTATAGAACAGTGGTCACTAGAGGCTGAGAAGGAGGGAGAGGGAGAAGGACTACAGAAGGACAGATAACAGAAGTGATGAGAACAAAGAATAAGTGCGTTCGAAGTGAAGGGAAGTATTTTGAAAGGGACTAGCAGCAATGTGTCTGTTACTGTAACGAAATTTTAAAATCTTTAAAAACTGTATTATTTGATCATCCCTTATATATTCTCTTTTATACTCCATGGCATTCAAGGCTCACATATTCATTAACTAATGAGGTACAGTGCTGAGGCCATGATACTATTAGGACCCTAAGAAAATGCTTTAGTTCTTTTAAAATTAGAAGAAAACATAAAATTAACTCTTTATTGTATTTATCTTTATACCAAAGCAATCATGACATATAATTATTTTTCCTTTTATCAATTTTTATTTTTATCAGTACATGTCCATAGCACATATGATTACATTCCTCATGGAGAACTGGTACATGTATATAACACATCTTAATTCTCTGTTCATTCTCCCCCCCATCTCTTCATCTTTTTCCCATAGGTGAAAGATCTCTCTCCCTAGTTTCTATTATCTATCTTTTATTTTGCTCCTTATATTTTGGATTTCTCATATAAGAGAAACCCTTGTGGTATTTAAATATATGTGTCTCCTGGACTGTACTCCCCCAAGAGTTCAGGAATAGTCCACACCTTTTTGGACAAGTGCTTTCCCATTTTTAAATTTAAAAAAATAAATAAATAAATAAATTTGTGTGTCTTACTTATTGCACATAACATTATAGTTTCAAGGTGCATCCATTTTCTTACAGATGACTTAAATTTATCCTTCTTTGTGGCAGAGTAGTACTCTGTTGTATGTAAATACCACATTTTAAAAAATCCATTCATCTGTTGATTGACATATGCAGTATTCAGGCTGCTTCTGAGATTTAATTATCATGAATTGTGTTGCTATGAAAGAAAGGAGCCTGCAAGTCATAATGTACTCCAGCCAGCAGCTGTACCAGATAGATTATTGTATTATAAGGGAAGAAACTAATGTCTCAGAAGTGAATAGGCCAAGGTCAGACAACTGCAAAGAGTGGGAATAGGAATTTGAATCCAACCTTAGGAGACCCTAAAGTTGCTATGCTGGGCTGCTAAGCTCTGGGTCCTCCAGATTAGCACTGTCACAGTCTGGGGACATGTCTGACCAGGGTTGTGGAGGTTTATCCTGGAAGGAGAAACATCAGGAGACATTTGATACAGTTTTCAAATATTTTAAGAGCTGTCATGCAGAAAAAGGATTAACTCTTTTGTTTTGTTCTTGAGAATAGAGCTAAGAGAGGTGGAATGGATTGAAGGAAGGTTGATTTTGGCCTAGAGATACAATGAACTTACTGGAAGTAATAAGATCCCTTTCAATAGTACTCTATTATGAAAACTGAAGGTGGGAAGTTTGACCCCAGTCTCTGAGAGAAGAACTGGAAAAGAGGGTGTATTGTAGAAAATTCCTGCTTTGGATAAGAGCTAAATGAACTGCGTATCCCTCTCAACACAAAGATCCTATGGTTGTGAATATCAACAATTCAGTAGCATGGGGGAGTCTGGACCTTCCCTACCCCCAATTCATCAGTCCACAGTTAGCTCTCTTAAATACCATTGACGGGAGAATAAATTAATACAGATTTTTTGGAAGGTTTGTTTGACAGCCCCTACTAAAGTTCATACTGTTTCTACCCTTTGACTCACCAAAGCAATGTATATCTAAAAGCCTATTCTGCAACATAAGCACACAAATATGCAAAGATATTTCTACAAAGATGTTCGACACGGTATATTTTTACCAGCAAAAATTTGGCAACTCTGGCTAGGCATGGTGGCACTTTCCTGTAGTTTCAGCTACTTGGAAGGCTAAAACAGAAAGATCTCTTAGCTTAAGAGTTTGAAGATAGCCCGGATAACATAGTGAAACAGGAGTTAAACAAATCAACAAAAATGTTTGCAAGAGCTTAAGCATTCATAGGAGATAGGCTAAATGAACATGATGATATAGTCATTCCTCAGCATCTATGGGAATTGATTCCATGATCCCTCATAAATACTAAAACATGCAAATACTCAGGTCCCTTGTATACAAGGATATACTATTTGCATGTAACCTATGCATGGCCTCCTATATACCTTAAGTCATCTCTAGATTACTTGTAATTTCAAAACAATGCAAATTTTATACAAATACTTGTTACACTGTATTTAGTGAGTAATAGTGAAAAAAGTCTGTACATGTTCAGGATAGATGGATTCTTTTTCTCTTGATTTTCAGTTCAAGGTTGGTCAACTGCACAGATGCCCAACCCATAGAAATCAACGGTTGCCTTTATATGACTGATAGTTGTGCGCTGTGTTCATGAATCAGGCTCCACTGTAGGTTATAGGGAACACCAGTGAGCCTAAGTGTCAAAGATCCTTCCTCTTGTGGATTCTTACCTTGTTAAAGGTGGAGGAATGATAGGTAGTAAATAAGCATAGTCAGATATAATAGCACACACCTGAAATCCCAGCACTTAGGAGACTGAGGCAGGAGGATCGTTGCAAGTTTGAGGCCAGCGTGGGCTACATAGTGAGTTCAAGACCAGTCTGAATTTCATGGTTGGACCCTGTTATGGAGTAGCTTATTTCTAAAAACATGACGTGCCAACTAAATGTTACCAGGTTCAGGTTGCTTGCCTCTCCTTCTGAAGTTGGACTCCAGGTTCTTCTCTCCAAGAGTTGGATGAAAGAAGCAAAACGCAGTGGCAAAGTTTATTCAAGAAAACAAAAGTGAAGAGTGAGAAACTGGCTCAGCAGGGTAAGCACAGATCAAGTACAGAGAAAAGAGAGTAAGAGCAAAGGTAAAAGTACATGGTGCATCCTCTGGGAAACACATGGGCTATCATAGAAAATTACAATAGCAAAGCCTTCATGGCTTTGATCTTGAGGAAACTCATGAGAACTTTTGTATACGGGTTCTGAGAGGCAGTGCTGGGATCTTGTGCCTCAAGTCAAGGTCATATCTAGGCCATCCTATTGAAAACCTGCTCATATTCTCTAGATGAGGACTGTCTGCCCATGTGTCCCGGATCTTGTAATTAACAGGTCATGCCTACTTCTCCAGCCAGCTTGTGCTATGCCCTAATCTCCTATCACAACCCTACCTCAAAAAAATACAATAAACACATAAGTACACCTACTAAGAAAATCATACAGCAGATTAGAAGATGGGAAGAGACCTGGAGAGTACAGAGAAGTGGGTGCAAGTTGCAATTTTAAGTGAGGTCGAAGGGAACATTTGAGCAAAACCTCGAAGGTGATTGGTTGCACTCCTGCCACTTCCTATGGTTCTAAGTTGGAAAGTCTCTGGGAGGGCACTTGTAAGAGGCCTTGCACTCAGGAAGCCCTGGGAGGACAGTAACCATTGTTCATTTTAATCCTGAAATTAACAATATTCACAAAAAATGCTGACCAAAAGCATAGCGGTTTGCAAGTGAAGAGTGGGCAGGGTTTGAGTTGGTAACTATGTTATCTGCCTCCCAGAAATAAGGCAAAACGTTTCATCCAAGGGCAAGGTTCCTGCCTGCCCCCACTGCCATGCGAGCCTCAGAAGCAATCTGCCCACTGTGCACCCTCTGTCCTTGCTACGCTGTGCTTTGCCTTCCGTATCAGTCAATGACAACACCACTGGTGTATAAGATCCTTCCCTCCAAAGGAAGTTAACCAACAGCCGCTCCCTTATTGTGGGAGTTGGCCCATATTCCTGTATTTATTTTGAGTCATGATTTCAAAGCAATTAGATTCCAAAGAAATTAGTCGATCATGTTTCCAAGCAGGCCTTACCTAGTTTCTACTAAAAGTGGCCTTAACTTTCTTTGCAGGATAACTGATATCTGTTGGGGTCTGCTATCCCTTAAATGTTCCCTGTATCACAGAGGTTGATAATTGACCCATCTGTTACCAAGCAATTTGTAAAATGCCACTATTGCCACTATAATAATAACTATACCTTCACTGCTGGGGTCTGCTGTGGCTTAGATAGTCCCTAAATCAAAGTGAGTGTGTGTTGCATATCTTTAATACTAGCACTTTGGGAACCTTAGGGTGGAGAATTACAAGTTCAAACTCAGCCTGGGCAACCTAGTGACTTAGCAAGACACCATCTCAAGCTAAAGAGAGAGAGAGTCCTTCAACACATAGCCAGAAATTGATACCCTAAGAGAGGTCATATTAAATCCTAGTTAGGGGGAAAAGGAAGAGCTTCACTGGTACTGACATAGGAGATTAGGGTATGGCAAAGCTGGCTGGGGAAATGGGTGAGACCTCTTAATTACGAGGTCCTGAAATACATGTGCAGAACAGTCCCCAAAAACCTGCATGTGGACTTCTCGCAAGAACTCGAACAGGTTTTCAATAGGATGGCCTAGACCTGACATCAGCCTGAGGCGTGAGATCCCAGCACTTTCACTCAGAACCCATACGTAGACGTTCTCGTGGGCTTCCTTGAGATTTGGGCAGTACAAGAGGACACAGATGCCAAAAAGAGCTTGCTATCATTGCGTTCCTCATGATAGCCCACTCTGCTTTCTCCATGGTGTTCTCTTATCTTACTTTTTCCTCTTTTACTCAGCCCAGCCTTGCTCTACAGAGCCAGTTTCTCCCTCCCTCTTCACTTTTACTTTTTCAAATAAAACCCTGCCACTGCTTTTTGCTCATTTCATTCAAGTTTTTATTTGAGAGGAGAAGAACCTGGAATCTAACTCCAGACCAAGAGGCAAGCAACCCAGAACATGGTAATATTTAATTAGCAAGTCACTTTTAGAAGGAGCTACACAATAACATCTTGGCATAGCCAGGAGATTCCAATAACAGTACCAATGGTGATACAACCACACGAGATACTATTAACTAGGGTTTTGACATAAGGAAATGGGGAATGGTATCCCAGACAGAGAGCATAGCAAATAAAGATCATGAAAGCTGCTAAATATGGAGCTTATTCAAGCTGTTCTAGGAGTACCTTCTGTCTGACGCATCATGAAAAAATGAATGTGTAACAGTAACAGTCGCTGGCCTGAGCTACACAGTGCGACCCTGCCTCAAAAAACCAGGGCTGGGAGTTTGGCTCAGTGACTTAAGCGCCTGTCTGACAGGTGCGAGGCTGTGAGTTCAATCCCTGGTGCCACAAAAAAAAAAAAAAAAAAAAAAAGTAATAGTTAATATTCCTATTATACTTGCCTGTGCTGAGCAACTTTGTTAACATGTGTTTATGTGTTACTTGTGCAAATCCACGTGACCCTCACAACAATCTTGTGAGAGGGCTTATTAACACCCCAACCTTATACATGAGGAGACAGTGGCAATGATAGGTTGATAATTTCCCATATGGAGTTTATAAAATGTCACCTTCAGCAATAATGCCAACCATGCCACCATAGCCACTGACTGTTGACCAAGCACTCTTCTGAATGTTAGGTATACCTCCTCCTCAAATTTAATCCTCATTGTCCAGGTGAGGAAACTATGACTTGGGGAGTGACTAGCTTGAAACTGTGTAGCTGGATATGAGCACAGTGAGTACAGTGAGATGGAAGCTTGGGACTGATGCCTAAGTCTCCTGTCTCGGGTGCTCTGTTGAATCACAATTTCCTTACTTCATGAGGAACTGACAAAGATGTGTTCTGTATATGTCTATCTGGCAACCCCAGTTTGGAAAGAAAGGAGAAAATAATACTTAAGATTGATGAAATGAGTAGTACTAAGTTGTCTGCATATCAGAATCCTTGGAGGAAGTGTGAGAAAATATAGACTTACAGTCAAAAACTATGAGGTGGAGCTCTCAAATCATATTTTAAACGAAGGCCCAGGTGATCCTCATGTTTACTTTATAGACAGCATAGCAATATGGTAAACAGCCTGGATTCCACAACTCTATGAACGGGCTTAAATTGTAGCTCTGTTTCTTATCAGGTATGTCCTGACCAAATCATTCATCCTAACTGTGCCACAGTTTCCTTGTGTACAAAGCAGAAATGGTATCTTTAACATTTTTTATGGGTCCTTGTTTGCAGTACATAGTGATCACATTCCTCATGGGGAGTTGGTACATGTACACAACACGTCTTAATTCTTCTTTTTTTTTTAATCCCCTTCCTTTCCCCTTCCTTTTCCTTCTTTCCATCTCTCTTGGTATGCTTCCCGAATGATAAAGATCTATTTCCCTACTTTCTATTATCTTTTATTTTGTTTTCTTATATTTTGTGTTTTTCATATAAGAAAAATCATGTGCTAGCTCTTGTGTCTGGTTTATTTCACTTAATACTGTAGTCTCAGGGTGCATCCATTTTCCTGCAAATGAATCAAGTTTGTTCTTCTTCAAGGCAGACTATTACCCCCTGTGCATAAATACCACATTTTCTTTATTTGTTTATCTGTTGATGGACAGATAGGCTGCTTGCAAGATTTAGCTAATGTGAATTGTACTGTTATAAACATGGGTATTCATTAATCACTGTAATATGTAACATTTTCAGGAAGATACATAAAAGGGGAATAGCTTAGTCAAATGCAATTTCTTTAGATTTTTAAGGCATCTCCATACTTATTTCCATAATGGTTGTATTAGTTTATATTCCCTCCAACAATGTAGAAAGATTCCTTTTCCCTGCCACCTTGCTGGCATTTGCTATTAATTGATTTCTTGTTGCTGGCCATTCTTTCTGGGCTAAGATGAAATTTCAGTGTTGTTTAAATTTGCAGTTCTTTACTGGCCAGCAATGTTAGACATTTATTCATGTATTTATTGGCCATTTGTCCTTCTGAGAGGTGTCTATTCACTTCAGTTGGCCATTTTTTGATTGGGTCTTTTATTTTGGGGAGACCTAATTTTTAAAAATTCTTTACATTCTCAATATTAATCTTCTGTTCAAAGTGTAGCTGGCAAAAATTATTTTTCCATTCTGTTTGTTGTTTTGTCACCCCATTGTTTGTCTCCGTTGCTGTGCAGAAGCTTTTGAATTTGGTGTGATTCCAGTTGTTGATTCTTGGTACTATTTCTTGTGCAACTAGGATTCTGTTCAGAAAGTCTTTGTCTATGCCTGTGTCTTCGTGAGTTTTACCTATTTCATCTTCCAGCAGATTTTTTAAAATTTTTTTTTATTTTAAAGATAGTAAAATACAACAGAACATAACAGAATAAAGTCAATCAAAACAAAGCAGTAGGACTGGTACAGAACTTCAAAGACTAATAATGTGAGTACAATAACTACTATAACATACCTTGCTATCTTCAGATTAGCTGACCATTCCAACAGGTGTAGTAGAATTGAACCAAAAACAAAACAAAACAAAATCAATAAAAACAGAATATAAAATAAAGGGACCCAGCACTTGGGAGGCTGAGGTAGGCGAAGCGTTGTGAGTTCGAGGCCGGCTTGGGCTACAACACGAGCGCAAGGCCAGCCTGAGCTACATAGTGCGACCCTGCCTCAAAAAACCAGGGCTGGGAGTTTGGCTCAATGCCTTAAGCACCTGCCCTGGCAGGCACGAGGTTGTAAGTTCAATCCCCGGTGCCGCAAAAAAAATAAAAATTAAAAAAAATAAAAAAAATGAAGGAAAAAAAGAGAAAAATAATAACGATCAGAGTAAAGCAAAATGGTGAGAA